>JAJJMA010027074.1:0-35826 GCA_023529015.1 Papaver nudicaule
GTATGCTTGATGCTTGCAGTATTCGTCCGTAGATACCTCTATTTATAACACTCAATAAGATAGGTTGCATTGGAATAAAGCAATCAATTACTTGTCCCACAAGTCAAGGAAACCCTAAACTTGCCAACCAAGTAATAGAGATTAATCTTAATTGGAATTCATTAACATTTATCTGCCAAGTGTTTTGCTAGCTCACAAACACTTCAAGATAGAAATCCAACAGACCAGAGATAATCTTTATCTTATTGACACATTGAGAATCGTTAGATGTACCACAAAAGATATTTCGTGATATTCCAAGTCCAATCTAAGAGATAAAGGAGTTCAGATTTTAACCTGAGTGAAATTCTAAAAGAATATTCACAAATCTGGATAACAGCCAAAAGCACCGATTTAGAAGTTTGTGTAGGTACACGAACTTAAATAGCACTTTGGAACTCAGGAGATTTCCCAAGCTTTTGTTTCGCGTACGGTTCGGGAACCGTCCGGCATCCAGATTAGGTTTAACTTGGATCCGCTGGAAGTTCTGGGTTTAACTAGGACTTAGACGTGTGAGACGTCCTCAGATGTAATCCACTGGACTCTTGCTCAAGAGTACTCCTTTAGATTCACCCATATCCAACAAGTGATTTGCAAGCAAACCATTGCAATGGACAAATGGTATCGAATCTATCTCATACATTCTTGTAACCATAGTATTTGCGGGAACAAACACTAGTCATGACACAAGGTCATGTTGCCAAGAATACAATCTCAATCGCTATTATAACACTACCAAAGTAGTCGACTATTTCGAAAGATAGAGAAAGTATAATAGAAGAATTTCCATAAAAGTCATAACTCCTACTAACCTTTTGTCGATGAAGAATAATTGATGTCTTCTTTGTCTTCACAGTCTTCGTCTTCAAGGTCTCTACTACTTAGTCTATATCCCAATTCCGAAATCTAAACTCTAGTAGGATAAATCAAGAATTGTGTTTTGACACCTAAAACTGACAACTAGCTTGACATACCAACGCTAGTGGGTTTGACCGGACAATGCCCTAACAGGCGATAATAGTAGAAAGTTACTCGCCACCTACAACGTCAAGTTGGGAAAATCAACTCCATTGTATCCACAGAGTAACGGGCAAGCGGAAGCCACAAACAAAACTATTGGAATGGGGTTGAAGAAAAGAGTAGAGCCACACAAGAAAGCATGGTGCGAACACTTACATAATGTTCTGTGGTCTTATAGAACCACCGTCAGAGAAGCAACAGGAGCATCTCCCTTCTTGCTTACCTTCGGCGCTGAGGCAGTGCTTCCATCTGAAGTGATTCTACCAACAACAAAGCATGAGGCATGGGAGATGAATCTAAACACTGACCTGATCTTAGCAAAGCTGGATGACTTAGAAGAGCAGCGGATGATCGCTCTTACGCACATGGAAAATTATCATCGCCGATTATCTATAGAATACAACAAGCGAGTGATCCCAAGAGAATATCAACCTGGCGAGTTGGTACTACGAGAAATTCCCCCGTCTCAGCGAAAGGGATGTAGGAAGTTGGAACCAGTATGGGAAGGCCCATATATAATCAAAAGAGTAGCCGGAAGCGGAGCATATGTGCTGATTGATGAGCATGGCGTGGAGCTAGAACATCCTTGGAACGCCAAATTCATCAAGAAGTATTATCCTTAAAAGAAACGATGTACAAATCCGAAGTCTTGGGCGGGCATAATACCCAAGAAATCTTATTAGCTTATGTAAAACAACAGTGAATACGATCCGGGGACGTAGGTTTGCTATTATGCGCCGAACCCGTTAACAAGTCATGGTGTCATTCAAATTTTTGCTGGGTATTTTAACCACAGCGACATCCAAAGCCAAATGGCTTCGCTAAAATAGTAAAATCATAGTCCAAGAGTACAACATGCTGAGGCAAAAATGCCAACCATTAGGCTACCAAGACATTTACTGAGGTGAAAATGCCAAATATTTACAAGGCTATAAAGCCATATATTGAGGCAACATGCCATATATACAAAAAAAAACCTGATCAGGTACCAAGGCCAAGCGCCACCAATAAAGGCATAATACCACCAATTAATAAAATTAATCGGAGCTAGAGGCTCTCACCCCAGAAGCACGAAAGCTTACTTGCTTCATTGAGTGAACAACCTCCTTGTATGGTAAGTGCGACCCAGGTTAGCTGTAAGACCAGTCGTGTTACTTGTTGGTCTGTAAGTGTTTGGCGAATAAGACCTTACAGGCGGGAGCCACTGTAGCATCACTTCGGCGAGAGCCATTGTGTAGTCAGCCTACTAGGCAACCCAAACACTTATAATAAGATCGCCGACGGGCACAAGTAATAATTGCGGCTGGGGTGCTACCCTAGGCTCTGCATGAAATTGTTGGTTGTACAAGCACATGACTTCATTCAATGGCAGGTTAAGTCTTTGAAGGTGAATATGAAAGTAGTACATTGAATCCATAAAAGGAAAAACCTAACAAAAGCATTATATTACATTACTCAAAACAAAGGTCAGCGAGTTCATTGCAAAGCATCAAGAGTAAACAACAGAAATACAAGAAAATACACTAAAAACTACAAGAGACTAGTTCTCCCCACCATTCCCCTTTTCGTCTCCACCTTCCTCTTTTTCTTCTCCACCTTTTTCTTTTTCTTCATCGCTTCCCTTTTTTCCACCGATTACCTTAGCACCTTTTGCTTCGACTTCTTCATCGCCTGCTTCTTCTTCGCCTTCTTCTTCTTCTTCTTCTTCTTCTTCTTCTTCTTCTTCTTCTTCTTCTTCTTCTTCTTCTTCTTCTTCTTCCTCCTCCTCTGGTTCATTCGCTTCATCCCTTAAATTTTCAACATTTTCTTCGCCAACTCTGGAGTCTTCGCCGTCCCTATCGCAGTCTACAATCTCGTTCTTGGCGGCATGAACTGGAGTAAGGATATACTTGGCAGGAATTTCGAGACCCATCTTAGGAAATTCATCATTGACAAAATCTTGTATGGCGATGAAGTCAAGCAAGAGCATATGTTGGTTGTGCTTAGCTTCTTGATCCCTGGGATCTTTCTGAGCTTTGCTCAAATCAACTTTGAGCTCATCATGAATCTTCCCCAAATACTCAACTTTACTCTCTAAACCTTCAATGTTCGCCTGACACTTTTGGTGATCTTGAAGTTTTAGGTTCAGCTCAGCAATTTGATTGGGACATTGGCGGTGCTACTCCAAAGCCTGGTTCAGTCTTTCTTCACAGCCATTGTGGTGAGTGAGCTTCCCATCTAATTCAGAAAATTTGTCGGTACAAAGCTGATGATCTTCAACAGTTTTCTCCCGTTTTTCCAACTCGTTCTCCAGCTGCTTGATTCGCTATGAGAAGAATAAAATAAGAAGTTAGAGCTGAGGCAAAGATAAGGTTACAGTGAAAAGCATCCTAGAAATCTACCTTCTAGTTCGCTCACGTGCCTACAAGCACCAGTTTGGGCTTCTCTAAGGAGATTTAAAGTGGGACTCAAACTTGGTATTGATGGAAGAGCCTGAGACGTTCGCCACTTGCCGAAGCTGGGACATCAATTGGTCATTGAGTTGTATAGCTCTATCACCATGAATTTTTGCAAAATCCTTCCACCTTTGAATTTCCTGCTGGGCGGTATCTCTCTCAGAGATAGCAAGATTCAAGCGAGAGGCAAGCCTGTCAGCCCTTGCTTTCTCCCCTTGGAATAAAGAACTCGCCCGAGTATGATCCACAATGGCAATTTCCTTTTGCTTGCGATTAAATTCGGCTAGCCGCCGAGTGTTATCACGCTCACTCTCAATCCACTTCAAATTGGCTTGGGTGGCTTTGAGAAGATTATCAAGGTTAACATTAAGTTCGCTAACATAATCTAACTCTCGGCGGTACCACTTAATAGTCTTAGCCTGGCCAAACAGCAAATTGCACTGCCTAGCATTAGCATTCGCCAAGTTATCTATCTCGGTTTCAACTCGCTTCAGTCGCGTATCAGAATGCTGTCGGCAACCTTAGAAGGGGCAAAATCTAAGGGTCTCGGCGAAAGTTAAAGTATGCAGGAAAGTTCATAAAACAACAAAGGATCAAAGAAAGCTTACCTTTCAGCTCATTACGCTCGTCCATACCCTTAGCATTCGCTTTACGCCATCCCTCAGCGGATTTTTCCTTCTCTTTTACTTGGAGGTCAAGATTTTTGTTCTCGCGATTCAGAAATTCGATTCTATCGCTCTGCGCTTCGAAGGTGTCGATGAGACTAAGACAAAGTTGAAACCCCTGAGGCAGGAAGAAAAGAAATCAGTAAAATAAAACATATATGCAAAAGAGGAAAGAAATACGAAGAAGAGTAATTACCATAGCAGCCATAGTAAAATGCTCATGAGTAGTCAGATCATGAGCAGCAGAGGATAAGTCTCGGGTATGAGCGAAGCCAGTTGTAGAGTATTTCACCATTGTTTCATAATAAAGGGAATTCAAGCTACCCTTCTCTTCCAGCGAGAGTAATTTAGAGAAAGAGTCAGCAAGTCTGTTAACCACTTCGCCAGTAGCACCCCTTCTTGGGAACCTAGGAGGTCTATCGCCAGGAGGCATCTTGTGCAAGTCTGTGAGAGAAGCGAAGGAAGAACTTGGAACTTCAATCTCTCCAACAGGACTGGTAAGAGCCGTATTGGTAGCGAGGGATTGCTGGGGATTTATAACATTCTCGCCAAGATCTGCATGGAGAACCCCAGGTTCCTGCTCAAAGTCGGTTTCCTCATGCTCCTGATCAGTCATCACCACATCGTCATCTTTCTCTTCCAGAGTGGTTTCCAGGTTATTGGATGAAGTAGCTTTGTCCTTAAGATGAATTGAGAGCTTCTTAGAAGGAGGTTTTGTTGAGACAGGGGCAGAACCCTTTGGCCGAGAAGAAACTGGCTGAGGCAACACTGCAGCAGGATGCTGAGGCAAGGTGTCGTTAACCTTAGCGGAAGGTTCACCTTGAACTTGCTCGGCGGGAGGATTCTCTTTGAGTCTTTTCATGGTTTGGCGAAGCTCTTCTTGAGGAGTCAGAGCGCGGACATTCTGCGATAAAGAAGGCACAACTATCAGATCTAGAAACAAACAGAGGCAAATATAGATATATATTTTAAAAATATATGTATATATTTTAAAAATAAACGAGACTTAATATGTTTGTTACCAGATCTTCCGCCGTGCTAAGCACAATCCAAGACAAATATAGATATATATTCTAAGGCAAAAAATGCTGGGTACCTGGTTTGCAGACTCTCCAGCTTTGGTTTCTGATGGTTTTCTCTTCCTGGTGGTGTTAGATTTCTTAACATCGGAAGGCAATAGCAACCAATTGCCCTTTGGATCCATATGAACTTTCCCATCAGCATCGCGATACAGTTTCTCCTCATTCCAGTTAACTTGGAGAAAGTCATGATCTTTGAAGCGCCTGTGTTCTTCAGGGAAGTCTAATCGCTTAATTGTCTTCGCCTTGTCACACCATCCTAGCAGCCAAGGACCTTCTAACCAGCAAGGTAGATTGGACCAGCCACCCTCAGTACTTTTTCTCACTGTACTGGTACCAATAACTTTTTTGTTATCCACAACACCAAGCATAAGCTCGTGTGGCTTTAAGGTTCGCCTAGAAACAAAGCGATAGGCCCAAGGCTCGCCCCTTATCGCTGAAGGAAGAACCTCATACTGCTTTAAGAATTTTTCGACCATATACTCTTCAGGAGAAAATAGACCCTCTTCGAACAATTCTGGATAGTTAGTTTTATTGCTTCGGAGAAGCTTCCACTCCACTAAAATGCGTATAGCATTCGCCGTGAGCTGGAAAGGGCTCTTCTTTATCGCCATAAAAAGGTCGCACATGAATGTATCGACGGGATCATACAGTGGGAATAAAAACTCCTTCCCAGCTTTAAGAGTACCATAGGCTGTCACCGCCTTCTCGGCGTGTTGACCACCCAAGCGAAGATCTTCAAGGGTAGTAGGGGTAGAAGCTTTCTTCAGATCCTTAAACTTGGTCAAAGTCAAGGGATCGATGAAGATCTTGTCGTAGGCGCAGTACTCAGGCCATTGCTTCCAAGACGGTCGTGGTGGAGCCTTAGTAGCGGTAGGAGAATGTGGAGATCCGGCTTCGTTAGTCGGCGAACCAACTACTTGAGCGACAGGTTTTGCACGGCGAGAAGAAGTTTGAGCAGCAGAAGCCATATGCACGAAGTTGATAACGGAAGTAGTTACAGACGAGATAGCGGTTACACGGAGAAGATAAAACAATCGGAAAAATGAACTGGTAGAACTGAAAATGCTGAGAGAAGGAATTAAAAGATGGATCTAGCACGGGAAAAGGTTATGGAATGAAGATTAAGGTAGAAGCATAAATGATAGGTAGGTTTTGGAGTTTGGGTAAGCCTGAATCAGACGGAAAAGCAGCAGCAGTAACAGGTTAGGGTTTATGAGAAGAAAGAAGGCTCTGAAAAATTCGAAAAATGAGAAGAAAATAAGTGAGGAAGAAAGAGAAGATGCGTATTTATAGGGTAGGAAGAAGAAGACCGACCGACGCGAGCAGTTACAGGTCATAAAGTAAAAATCACCGCATGAAGGACGTGTGGCATAACTGAAACAAAAGTGGAGAACGTGGGCGCGACATTCTCGGCGATAAGGAAAATTTCACCCCAGGCGATCAAAAATCTTGGAGATGAAAGAGGCAAAATGTAAGGGTAGAAAATGCCTTTGCCTGATAATAGCATCCTAAGGGCGAAGGTGTACCAAAGAGGTCACTCGTGGGAAGTATGGAATCACTGGCAGAAGCTTTGGGCGAAGTATTCGACAATATGACGTACCAGCGAGACACACAGAAGGAGATAACAGGCGAAGTGATATTAACGAAAGAGAGGGCGCCACAACGGAGGTAGATAAGAAGTAGTTGAGCATTTATTACTCGTCAGAACGGATAGATTGTCATAGTTGACTTGTTGACTCAGTGGGAACCTCGTCAGCCATCCTTATCCTTAAGAAGACTTGGCCGCCAAGACTAAGTAGGAGAAATACTACCTCGGTGACACGCTGTGTCGGCGAGTAGAGACAAGTTAGTGTCAAAAAGTCATTTGTTTGTATTAGCTGTTTTCCACTTTGTAAACCTCTATAAATAGCGAGAGAAACCCAGGAGAAAGGGATTGGACATTTCTTGGTTTGGTCTAGAGAGAGGAAAAGTAACATACTTGCTCTCCTTAGCCCAGTGCTGAGATTAGGGTTCTTATTGAGAGATCAGACTTAGAAGATTTGCAGGTGAGAGAATTGTAATCATGCTTATATTAGTGGAATCCCTTGGATGTAGTCCTCCTTTATGAGGGCGAACCAATTAAAAACCATTGTCAAGAATCTCTAACCCTCAACTCCTTATTATCTTTTGTATGCATGATCTGGTGTATGTTTGTGTATGATATTTGGGTGTACAATCTAAGATCTAACCCTTGGGATTTTAGACTGTTACACTGGCCGAGCATGTGGCATTACGTCCAGGGAGTAGGCAACCAACTCCGCTTCTAGACCCGGCATTTCACTATACGTATAGGCAAAAACATCCTTGTATTCCTTCAACAGCTCAATCATCTTTTGTCGTTCCTCTTTTCCCAATGACGCGCTGATCTTGATCAAGCGTTCCTCCTTGTCTCCAATATTGACTTCCTCCATTTCGTCTAGGGACGGTATTTCCGTGGGCTCTTCTATTGGTAAGGACTCTGTTGTCACTTCCTCGTCCTCTTCGGGAGATGATGTCGCCTGACTTGTAGACGCCTCGCACAGCTGGTCAGGCGGCATCACCTCCGCTGATTGCTATAATCTATATACATGTCCTCCGCTCTGGGTGGTGAAGCGGTGGAACTGGGGCTCCGACTATAACTTCGGCCTCTTTGCTTCTGTCAGCGTCCCTAACCTTTTGGGGCTGAACACGGACACCTTCTCCTCGACCTTCCTCTTCCCCTTGGGCGTAACCAAACAAGTAGGACTGAAAACTGAGATTTTTTCTTCTTCTTCCCACTTTGGCAAGGGGATCGTGCGAGACAAACCTATCACGGCCGCTTCACTTTGCTCCGCCAGATTATAAAAGACGGCTTCTGCCATATATGCCTCCTCGGGTCCAAAGGGGTTGTTAGTGGCGGGGACCCTGTACTGTTTACCTCCAATGTTAGTTTTGATGCATTGATGGTAAGTAGACGCTACGACCCGGTGATCTCGTATCCACCCGCGACCCAATAGTAGATGAAACGAGGTATGATCGTCCAGCACATGGAACGGTACAGACGCCCTGATTGGTCCGACAAATACGGTAAGACATATAATCCCTATCGTTTCCTAGGTATGACCCCCAAATCCGCGTACCACCGTTTTCCGCTCTCTGACTTCTCCCCTTGGTACTCCTAATAGATCCAGGGTGTGTACTGAAATGAGATTGAGTGAAGCTCCTCCGTCGATCCTTCTCAATTTTTGCCTATTGATAGTCGCGGTGAGATATAGTGGTCGTAAGTGCTCCCCGGGGATACATATGTCGCTGTCTTCGAAAGTAACCCTCCCTTTCGATAGTACCTGATGCCCGCGGCTACCGCGGCGATCTTGGGACGCTTCCCTAGTCTGATCCTCGCTAAAAGCGAGGGAATCGAAAAACTGTTGGGCAATGCTGGTCTTGGAGAACTGAAAGGCGGCACTATCTGTTCCTTCAGAGACCGGTTTTTCAATTGTTAATTCACACGCTTCCTCTTTAGAATCTCCCCAAGGCACTCATTCTTCATCCCGTGGATCGTGAGAGATCATCATAACGTTATGTTTGGGTAGGGGGTCTTTATCTATTTTCTGTCACCCGAGATCGATTTCCCCCGCTCTTTCCTTCCTCTAGAACGCGGTTCGTACACCATAACAATTGAGAGTAGGATGGTTCACTCTTCTATGGAAGTGGCAATATCGTTCGTGCGCTTTTTCGACTGTGTTTAGGTCTACCACGACTGGTGCAAATTGATTTCTCCGTTAGCCTCCCATTGGTCTACGAGGTTTTCAATCTGCTCTTTTGTGCAGGGTATGGGTGGTGGAATCAGACGTTGACTATTAAAATTATTTCCTCCTTGTCGCCCTTGCGGTCCTGTACATTGGTATGGTTGGAATGGTGTCAGGCGCTTGTTTCCTGGAACGGGCCCGCTGCTGGTAACTGCCGCGCTCAATGAGTTAACTGAGTTATACCACGTCTGCTCTATCTTTGCTTGGTGGAATATTCCGAGGCAGTCAGATACTCGTGTCGTGGCCTCCTCCAATTCCACAAACGTCTGGAATTGAAAATTTGATAGAGCGAAGCGTAGCGTGGCGGTCATTCTCCCAACACAAATCTCCACTAATCTGTCCTCTGACACATCTTCACTTAACTCAAGTGCATGACTTCTGAACCTGGTGATATACTTCATGGGGTCTTCGTCGATTCCCATCGATGTTCGCGCCAAATCAACCGTAGTCACCCGCCTCTTAGCAGAAAAGAATTTCTTGAGAAACAGACGCGCCATCTCCTCCCACGTCGTTATACTCCCAGGCTTTAAGTTGTCATACCAAGTGTACGCGGTATCAGATAAAGATATCGAGAATTCCTTCATACATAACTTCCAATCTCTCGCGTTTTCATTCATTGCTGAGAGAAAACGACCCAGGTGTTCTCGCGCGTTTCCCTGTCCCGTGTACACTTTAAATTGGGAGACGTGTAGTCAGATGGGAATTTGTAAGCAACGACCTCCTTTATGTATGGTGGGTCGAGAGAGCTATATCCATGATCCTGTTTCACCACGCGATAGTGTTCTTCAATGTACTTGGCTAAATCTTCTTCAGAGATTTTCCCACTTGACGCGCCAGGATTCACCATCTCTGGTTGGGCTTCCTTTGTAACAGCGGGTGTCAGTTTTCCGGGAACAATTCCGGTGATATTTGGCTCATTAACAACTCCATCGACCGGACCGGTACTTCCCAGCGTGGCCGCGTCTTCCTTCTGTCGTATCAAAGCCATCAATCGTTGTTGTCTCTTTGCTTGCGCTGCGAACTCTTGGCGCATGTCATCTAAACTCAAATTTTGCGCGTCATTACCAGTAGATGGTACAACTCCCCCTTTACTTCCCTGTGTCAACGCCGTCTGTGCGCTCGGGATTCCCATTGATACCCTTTCGTTTCCTCTTGTGTCTTCGATGTCACTGTTTGTTGGCTCGTGTTCTAGCAAGACATAATCCCCGGCGGGTTCAGAGACCTGCTCGGCGTTTTTCCTCGACGCGCTCGGTGTCTCTCGCGTCGACTGCATTCCGCTGGACTCGAAATCGGTCTCCCGGTGTGGTCGCGAACTGTGAATGGGGTAAGATATAGATCCGATCCGAGTCACAGAGGTAGCGATTCCCTTCCTCTCTCTTTATCTCTCTCTCTCTTAGGAAATGACCAACCTCCCAAAGCCCTTTAATGATCCCATTAGAGTCTTATTTATATAGATCTCCTTTCATCCTTAGGCTGCCATGTGTCCTCTCAATCATTTATTCACATAATTGCCATTCCTTATCTCTTAGATCTCTAAGATGCTTCAACCCAAGCCCATTTGAATGGGCCTAGATAGGTATATCTTAGACCCATTAGGCCCTACTAGATTTGGGGTATCCACACTTTCCGCATTATATTCTCTGATTATATAATTAAAGCAAACACAAGAAGTACGTTATTAATAGACCTGATCGTTGTCCCCAATCCATCCATTGGATTTACCAAGACCTTGTCTTGTGTCAGACTGATCCTTTGAAATCCAAACTCAGGTTAACAGGTCTGGATATTGATTTTTTGAGATCGTCCAGATCTGACCATAAGTCTCACGAGCTCAAACGAAAAGTTGGTTGTATTTCGGTACCCCTGCTTTTTCAAGAGTTGCTCCACAGTCCTTCGTGAAGACTATCACTACCGGACCTCCAATCGGACGACTATAACCTTTACGGTCAACAATCAAATAGCGGCAGGTCAAACCGCTAAATTATATCCTTGGTAACTAACATATATTACACCAAAAGAGAATATTTATGTTTACTTGGTAATAAACCCCTCGAGATATGAAACAAGGTTTAGAAGCCAAACTCTCGATATTAATCAAAGAGTAGCCTTGTCTTCCCTGTTGAAATCAAGCAATTTTGAATGCATACAATATGATGACCTTGATGAACAAAGTACCTGCAAAACAAAACAGTCCAAAATAACGATCTTGATTCCACTCGATATCTATTAGATTGGCACACAAACCGAAAGCGGCTTGCTTACAAATCCAGGTCATTAGATAAAGAAATGTTCTTATCACTATGATCTTGAGTGGCCTTATATCAGAACACAAGTACAATACAAAGAAGACTAGTAAACGTAAACTAGTTTCCCTAAAAAGGTACTTTTAGGCTTCTCGATCCCCAAGATAATACTTTCACACTAATCCAGACGGAGAACAAAAGTTCTAGCGTACTGAAAGAAATAACGGGTATCACAAGTTTACTTTTCCGAAGAATGAAACTTAGTAGAGGGATAAAGCTTGAAGGAGTAATACATACTCCTATTTATATGACCAAGGCTTAGCTTTGAAATGAGGCAAAGTAATTTCGGAAATTCTTTAAAGCACATTTCTATCAATTCCGAAATTCCTCATATAGATTCATTGCATTTGACGAGATCTAATACTTTGGCATTTTACATTTAACAAAAGATATTCCATTAAATGTTTCACATAAAGCATTCAAAGAAAATAATACTCATTGAGAAACATTTGGATATTTCATTAATTTGAAATGTGGTGCTTACCAAATATACTCCCTGGAGTTCAATTCGAATCCGTGTCCTTAGATTTGAAAATCATCTTAAGGTATTATTATTTCCAAGTGTTGACATCGGATTTGATAATGTCAACATCACTTCCTAAGGATTAACTGGACGGGCCAGCTCTATATCTTAGGTGGAAGTGGGATCAGGTACAAATGATTAACGTTGGAACAACGTATCGCAGAGACGGACCAAGCCTTGTATGTTAAGCTTAAGTGAACACGTAGGTTCAAGGACATTTCGAGTAATAACAATATTGTTCCTCATAAATTCACGATTCCAATGTAGATGATCACATTAATGATATTCGAGAATTCAGATCAAACACCAGTAGATACTCGATTGGTGTTTGATCATGTAGTATATAAATACGAAGATTTAAATCCCTACTAATATTGATTAGAAATCATGTGTCTACAAGCAAGAGCGAGACGAACCATACTTCTAATGGTGGTTAACCAGTCTTAGTTGTACATTGAAGATGTAATTCAAACTTCAAACTCAGAATATCAAACTCATTAATTCGTGGAAACACAATTCAAAATGGTAGAGTTTGAACTTCGATATACGTTTTCTGAGACAACCTTATTTAAGTTTCGAACTCTTCATCTTGTTTAGCATAAATCCAAATGTTAGTCTCGGATTCTAGAGTGAATATGAAACTATTACTTGATTTCGAACTTTGGATTTCATGTTCAACAAAACCGCATTGAGGTTTCGAAACAAAGAACTCATATTAAATTCGTTACAAATGTTTGGTCACTACAAAACACAGGGCCTTTAGCGACGGTTTAAAAACCGCCACAAATACTCAAAAACCGTCACAAATTGCCAATAAACCGTCGCTAATAACATTTGTGGCGGTTGGTCAAACCGTCGTTACTAGTACCGCCACAAATGTTATTTCCTACGGTTATTCTCTTTTGTGACGGTCTGGTCAACCGTAGCAAATGTTATTTGTGGCGTTTTCTGACCGTCGGTAATACTTAAAAAAAATAATTAAAAAAAAAAACAAAAAAAAAAACAATTTGCACACTGGAAAAAGAGAGAAAATAACACATTTTTATTAAAAAAAAATTAATACCAACTCACAAAAATTTAAGGGCATGTCTTCCATTCCATTTACAATCAGAAACAATACTAACTGGACAAAATACATCAAATTCAGACAATTCTAACTAAGTGAAGCACATCCATCAAATTTAAATTGCTTCTAACCATGATTTACAACAGCCATAACCTTCCCTGTATTCTTCCTCTTGTCCCTCTTCGTCTTGAAGTTCTTCCTTGAGTCATTGCACACACGCATAAAGTTTCTTGACATCATCTAGAGTAACAAAGAAAAAAACCCAGAGTAACAAAGAAAAAAACCCAAAAGGTATCAAGATACATGATAAAAAACATAGATGCATTTCCAAGAAACACAGGACCAAGGCAACCAAGGCAGTTCCATATCCAGCAGTTGCAAGGCTGACAAAAAATAAAGATAACAAGTGGCAACCAATGCTATCTTAAGGAAGAACTCCTTGCATATATAACTCCTCAAGTTACAAATAAACACACACACACATAGTAACAACACTCAATATTCTCAGTAACTCCATCTTAAGTAACAGAACATAAATATTACCTCTGCTGCATTCTTTGTATGTGGTTTGGAATGCCAGTTTTGCTTTACCACGACTCATCCTGCTACACACATGAAAACAGTTACATTGTTAGTGCACAAACATAACGATGTTACATATACTAGCGCACTCCTTGCATGAACACTTCGTTGTATTACTTTCGGTAACTATAACCCATTTTCTAATTAACGCATGGTCTAAGAACATAGCTCAAACCATCCTCAAACTCCCAACTCAATTGGTCGTAATGAACCCAACTCTATTTACAAATACTGAATAAATTTGAACCAAACCAAAAGAACAAGTAAAAAATCAACGCAAAATTTATGAACACATGAACAAACTCCTTCGAAACATGCCAGTACTGACATCTACAGTTTAACCCATGGACATTTCAAGGCTCAGAACAACCAATTACAACTATGTTACCGTCACGGTAGTAATAAATTGATGGAACTAATACACGACATAGAAACAGAAAACAATAAATCTCAACAAAAACTTAACATCCAACAGGTGAAGGTCACCTTTATCATTGTCTGGGGCTAGAAGAAATTCAATCATTCACTTCTCTAATCGCACTCATAACTTCTTCAAATCAGAAAAACCCATATCCTCAAACCTACAAGCATAGATTAACAGAGGAAAGCACGCATAAATAAAAGACCTTAAACTTCACCCAATCAAAACCGGTACAAACACAGTACCGACATCATAAAATCCATAAAAAAAATCAGACAATAAAAATACCCAAATCTCAAAACCCATATCTATAGTTCATTTTTAGACCACAAATATAAGTATATAGCAGAAAATTAAGAAATTGGTAACACAAACCCTAAAACAATTAAAGAAATTGAAAAAACAGATCTATAGTAAAAACAGATCTACAGAAAAATGAAATGCAAAATGAAACAAAAACAAAAATCAGTTGTGGCTTAGAAGATATACCTTGTAAGCAATCACTGTCTTCAGCTTCATTTCTGAAAATCAAGAACGGAATCGATGAACTCAGTAACTTCGGTATAATGACCTTTAGCCCATTTTTTACCAGCACCAGATCGACCAAACACGAAGTTATCAGGTTTGAAGATCCGACCAAAAAGACCAGATCTAAGTGAATCTATGGTACCAGGTTCAAGATCCATAAGAACAACGCTGTGTACATATCTTTCACAACTTGCTTCATTGATATAAACATTGATTCTCTTTGTATCTTCCAGTTTGATCTAATCCATGTTCAGCATATACAAAGAGAGAATGAGACTGAGAAAAAATATAAGAGAGAAGAAGAAAGTAGATATTAAAACAACCGACGTTAGTTTCTATGGGCAAGGATAAGGAAGAAAAAAATAATGTATATCTTTTTATTATAGATTTTGCTTGCTCGGACATGAGAAACCGCCAACACACATATCAAACTTTGACTAGTCCTGATATTTCCTACGGTTGGTCAAACACCACCGGAAATAACCCTATTTCCTACGGTGAGGAAAAAATAAGTGTCACTAATGGGCCTCTGTTTTGTAGTGGGTGTCGAACTTGAGAGTCCATGTGGTCAAGCGACGTTTCAGCATCACACCTTTTTGTCCTTAACGCATAGGTATATTTCCCGGTTCACATAAACCTTTAAGAATATTACCCAAGTCTTTATTTTTAGACCTTTAGAACTCACATGGTCAAGACCCATTTTTTGTTTCGATTCTCAAGTCACTGTTAGCCAGCAAACATAGTTTCGAACTCAAGTTTTCTTATGGTCAAAACCTAGATTTAGGTTTCAGACTCAATTAGCTTATGGACCAAAACCAGATTATGGTTTCGAAACTTAAAAGTATACTTAACCAAAACCCACATTGTGGTTTCAAACTGTAAAGTCCATAAGAAAGAAAACTTAGAATATGATTTCGAAATCTAAAAACAATATGGCACATCTAGATCCTCATATGTCCAAAATCAAATGTATGATTTCAAACTCTAGAAATCAGAGCCAAACAAAGATATAACTTTCGAACTCAGAAAAACAGTATGTCGAGTCTACACATCATAAGTCGAGACATAATACTATAATGAATATAATCTCGTAAGACTACACAGACAACATCATTATAGACTGCTATTATCCAACTCGTAGGTTTTAGGAAAAACCTTATATCACTTAGAGATGAGAAGAAAAGAAATCTCTAAGCAATATCGAATGTCATAACTACAATAACGAATACCGCAAGCGATATCGTAGAGTTATATCTTAAGATACATTGATCACAAGTGATCAAGTCATAACTTAAAGCTCAAGCATTAAGTTATGTTTTGTCTTTGTAGCACAAGTGTAAAAGATAATGGAATCGCATTATTAAGATTCACTAACCTCTTGAATGTGAAGTTGAATATCCTCATTTGCTCCTCGATCTTCTTCGACTCTTCAAATAGTGAATCTAAATCCCTCCAAAAATATTTCACAACCTAAAGCTAACCTAATGAAGTCTTTACCTAATGTATGTTTCAAGCGATCGGGTTTTGATCACTAAACTTGACAACTAAGCTTCACATACCAACACTTAGTGAGGTTGACCAAGCCATGCTTTAACAATCTCCCCCTTTGTCAATTTTAGTGACAAAAACTCTTTACATAGAATAACGAGAAAACGCAAACCTAAGTTCTAATCTTCCAGTTCTTCATTTAGTTTGACTATACAGTTTTTTAATAGTACATGCAAAATATGTCAGTCTGAAAACAAAATATGTACTATTGAAATCAATGACGATAACAAATACACTTACTCCACCTAAATGTAAGTTTAGGATGTCTATCAAGTCCGACGTATTGTTATCGACTGTAGCAACGAAAAGTCTACAGTGCTAGAAACATCAAGTGTTACTCCCCCTTAATCAATGCTTTCATTCATTTTACGTCACAAGCAGATATATTTTTCTCCCTATCTGACATTACTTAATGTCATCGACTAAGCACTGAACAAGTTAAGCTATCAATATTTCTCCCCCCTTTTATCAAAAAGAATTGACAAAAGTTCAAAAATACCAGGGTATTTGAGGAAAATACTCAAGTTCCGAGAAACTCGATTTAACTTATAAGAATGAACGCAAGTCAAGGGTCAGCATTTCGAGAATTGAGATTTAATAATCTTCTTAGAAATAACAGAGTTACTTAAATGAATGGTGTCATGAGTAATACTCTTTTCGAGAGTAGTGTGAGAGCAAGAAAACTTACATCAATTACATTCCGTAACGATATTTAGAGAATTCTCGCATGTCTTTTCAGGTTCTGATTGAGACTCAGAAAGACAATCATTCTGATTTTTGCTCAATTCTTGAAGTAAATCCTCAACTTGTTTAAGAAGTCTCCGTCTGACTCTATACCATTTTGAGAGGTGACTTTGTTTCTTACAGTAAAGACAGTACAAGGTGTGTTGGGCGTATGAGACGCAGAAGAGACAGTTACGGTATCCTTAGTAAGATTTCTCATTGAGGAATCAGAATCCTTTTTCATAGACCAATCGACTTGCAAAGCTTCAAAGAGAGACTCAAGAAGTTTCGTAGTCTTGCTTTTGAAGTGGTCATGAGTATCAAGTAAATATGATAGTTCCTTCTTAATAGGATTTAGCAAGGATACATTCTTTTCTAACATCTTGATACGGGATGAGAGAGCACAATTATGTTCCTTACGATCATTTATAGATTTTCTAAGAGACTCTATTACGCGACCATCAAGTTTTCGCTTCATGGTTAAATAATTGCAGAGATGACTGAGTACTCGTTCTTTTGCAAGAATATTATTCATCCGTTCCCGTAACACTTTGTTTTCTGTAGTAATAATATCAATGTACCTTTCATCAGCCTGATCTGAGAGTTGGTCACGTGTATCATTAGATCGTCTACCATGCATACCTGATTCTTTGAAGGAACCATTTTCTGATGATGTTCCTATATCAATGATACATGATTTAGAACCAGGTATTCTTATGCGTACAGGTTTAACACTGGGTAGATGTTTTCCTGAGCACCCAAAACTCTTGTTTTGACTCATTTCTTATATGTTGGATCAAGCCACACACAAATTGTTAGATCTTAAGGTGTTTGCTTTCTCTGATACCAATTAAAATACGAGGGTACCGAGTACACCACCAATCTTTTATTTTACAACCTTTAAGATCAACCTTGAACGATTCCTGTATTCCAAAAACTCGAAAAAAATATCTCTTTCGTAATTGATTGAATCACACAATGAGAATCAATACAAAATACCTAAAGACTATGTCAACATACAAGTACGATACTTTAATTATAAATGACAAGTCAAATATAATGCGAAAATAAAGTAAAGTACAAACAAGAATTTTGTTATCGAGGAAACTACAAACGCGTAGAAAAACCTCGGAACCTAGTCCAGTTTTGAACACTCTCAGGAATTAATCCGCCAACACACATACTCTTAAGACTTCAGACTAGTTGGTTAAAACAATATGATCCTAATACGACTATTAGTCACAAAGCTTCCCCTTAGTATTCCTGCGCCCCCAACCACAACAAGGTGATCACGGAAATGTACTCCCTTAAGGAAATATACGTCCTTTACTATCTTCCTTAAGAGTTGCTCCACAGTCCTTCGTGAAGACTATCACTGCCCGATCTCCAATTGGACGACTACAACCTTTACAGACAACAACCATATAACGACATGTCAAACCACTAAATGATATCCTTGGTAACTAACAAATATTTCACCGAAGTCGTTTTACACCAAGAACGAGGATATTTAAGTTTACTTGGTAATAAACCCCTCGAGATATCAATCAAGGTTTATAAACCAAACTCTCGATATTAATCAAAGAGTAACCTTGTCGTCCCAGTTGAAATCAAGCAATTTTGGGTGCGTAAAATATGAAGATCTTGATGAACAAAGTGCATGCAAACTAAAACAATAAAATAACGATCTTGATTCCACTTGATATCTATTAGGTTGGCACACAAACTGAAAGCGACTTGCTTAAAAATCCATGTCAATAGATAAAAACATGTTCGTATCACTATGATCTTGAGTGGCCTTATATCAGAAAAGAAGGACCCTGGAATAAACAAGATCGTAAGACTTTGATAGAAGTGATATAACAGAACATAAGTACAATACAAAGAAGACTAGTAAACATAAAATATTTCCCCTGAAGAGGTACTTCTAGGCTTCTCGATCCCAAGAGAAGACTCTCACACTAATCCAGATGGAGAACAAAAGTTCTAGCGTACAAAAAAGAATAACGGGCATCACAATTTTACCGTGTCGTTTACAAGGATATGAGGAAATACATATTTCAAATATATGAACATACAATATTTAACAATCTCGTGCCGTATGCGGCACGAGAATATCCCTATTGACTTCTAAAACAACTTATGCTTTTGCTTGGCGAACATGCTATAAAAGTATAAATAATCACTTCTTTTATTTCTCTGATCCTTCTTTCCTCTTCATTTCTCTTCACACCCACCATAACCTCTTTTCATCTTTTTCTCGTTTTGTTATTTTCTAAAGAGGAGAGGATACTAAAGAAGGTTCAAATCTAGGATGATGCGGAGAAGAAGAGGATATAAACAAAATTTATTAAATGCTATGGCGGTTCATTGCGAAAATTGTAATTCAACTTACTATTGATCTTAAAAATATAGGTAGTTGATGTATCATCATCTACGATATGATATAATTTTCATCACTATCCGCAGGAAATTCCGACAATTCAGGATCACAAACACTCGAAGTCCTACTCATGCTTGTGAAAAAGAGGAAAATCACTAACATTCCACCGATCAATCAATTTTTTTGCTAGGTTCTTAGTAGCGCTACCTTCTTCTTTACTTTATTTAGTTTTTAGTCTCTTTAATTGCAGGGGTTCGAGTTTGGATATTGGTTTGGGCCGGCTCTCAATTAGTCCTTCGTCGAAGAAATATGATGAGGAGCAGATTGTCTTATGCTGTTGTTGTCAGAGGATTTTCCGCAATAGTGTGTAAGAATAACAGATTTCTTTACTGGGCTGCTACGTGCAGGTGGAGGAGATTGGGCTGGTTTGTTGACGGGTGTCCACTTAAAACCTTCCCTTCCTCCTATATACACCAGCACCACCACCACCACCTGAACCCCCACCGCTACAACCTGAACCCCACCACCTGAACCTGAACCACCCCAGCCTAAACTCCCACCAATACTTCCTGAACCTGCACCACCTCACCACCACCTGAACCCTGAACCCGCAACATGAGACCCCACAACCACCACCTGAACCACCCCCACCTGAACCACTACCATCTGACCATAAATCCACCCTTCACCACCATCCTCATCTAAGGAATAATTAGGTAATAACACAGACTAAAGTAACTGTGAATAGTGAGCTCTAAACATTGTGACCATTTTGCGAACATATTTTAAAATTATGACTGTTTTGTAAAACCTGTTTATATTCTTTTTTTCAATACAATGTAACCTTTCTCCTTAAAAAAAAACTCAATAATCAAAAGTTTTTGAATACGATGTTTTTCGAGAGGTGGTGGCATACCCCGCACATTTCATTTTCACCGTACAACTCCACACAGCTATCCGATAAAAAAAATTGGTGGAAAACGTATATGGAGTATTTGAAATATTTAAATAAACAAGATTGGGATGTTTAAGTTTTTTTTTTTTTTGATGTAAAAGTTTCAGTTTTATTAAAAAGAAAATGTTACAGATGAAAGGCCCATAGGCCCAGGACCGAAACCAAAAACCAGACAGTTATAACTGTCACTTACAATGCAATTTCAATTGAAAACAACATCCCAACTAATCAAAATATCCCTAAAGGTTATCATCTTGAACCAGTTTGCTAGGGAACCCCACTGATAGATTCTCCTCTTGATCTCAATTACTATCTCATCATGATCTCTTCCTCTTTTTTCCCCCATTGCCCTTCTGTTTCTTTCACTCCAAATAGACCAAGCAATTGCAAATGGTAATATTCTCCAGATTTTTCTGTTAAGAGATTTTCCTCTGATCCCAGGCCATTCCTTGAATTGATCTTTGACAGTGTCTTTATGATTCCATAAGGGATCAAGGGACAAGGAGAAATAGTCCCATATCCTTTTAGGAAGTCACAGTTGAGGAGTACATGATCTACAGACTCATTACCTGAATTGCAGAGGCAGCAGCTTGTAATGGGGATATCACATCCTCTCCTGAGCAGATTATCAACCGTTGGTATTGCATTTTGGCAGGCTTACCAGACTAGCACAAGAGCTTTTGGTGGCACATTCTTTTTCCATCAAATCTGGTGGATTGGGATGTATCCTTTCCATGATGCTGTAATAGCCCTCCTTAGCTGTGTAGTTTGGATTGGGATGTTTAAGTTACAAACTGTGATTTGTTTACTGGAGTGAAAACAATCTCGAGTTCCACTCGACACCAGTGTGGCTACTTCTATGTGGTCTGACCGTCAGAATTGGTCCAAAGAGTCCAATTGTAAATATGTGCAGAATCTGTAGGACCATCCGCTCTGATTGCACCTCAGTGACCTCACTTGTATACGTAGACACACATGGCCCAGCAAAATGACCACAATTTTTTTATTTTATTTTATTTTATTTTTGGTATTTTAAAAAGACCACAATCTTACCTCCCACGATCTAAACCCGGCATTGCCGTTCTATTATTACCGAGTTTCCCTATCTTTCTCACCCCCTCTAAAACATGTTCACTTATAGTCCTCCTCAAACACATATCCTCCACAAATAATTACGGTCGGATAATGTTTTAGTTCCACATCTCGAGAAACATCCAACGTCGATAAAACGATAATGACTATATCAACATCAGGAGTAAAATAACCATTTGTCCTATATATTTCCCTCCTTCCTGGTTTTCCGAACTCACTCACTCACTCATCAACCCTCGCATAGACAGATTTTCGATCTTCTTCTCAAACCTCCCCTGAAAAAAAAACAAAAAAACAAAAACGAAACCCTAAAAAAGAAGAAGATGCGAGAAATCCTTCACATTCAGGGAGGTCAATGTGGGAACCAAATCGGAGCAAAGTTTTGGGAAGTGATATGTGATGAACATGGTATAGATCCAACAGGAAGATACAAAGGAGATACATCAGATCTTCAATTAGAAAGGATTAATGTATATTACAATGAAGCATCGGGTGGAAGATATGTACCTAGAGCTGTACTTATGGATCTTGAACCAGGTACTATGGATAGTATCAGATCTGGTCAATATGGTCAGATCTTCCGTCCTGATAACTTCGTGTTTGGTCAATCTGGTGCTGGTAACAACTGGGCTAAAGGTCATTACACTGAAGGAGCTGAGTTGATTGATTCTGTTCTTGATGTTGTTCGTAAAGAAGCTGAGAATTGCGATTGTCTTCAAGGTTTGTTTCCATTTACTTTTTGAATCTTCATTTACATTTGGATCTTGCGATTTGAAATTGATTTATATTGTTTTCTGTAGTTTTAGGGTTTCTGTTATGTGATTTGTAGATAAATATGTGATTGTTTAATGTATTTTGATATGAAAATTTGTATCCGATTATGCTAGATAGTTAAGTACCTGTTAAATCATGATCTGATTGAGACTTTACCTGCATTTCAGTTTTAGGAGTGCTTCATTCTGCACAGTAATATGAATTTAGTTAAGTCAATCACGAGGTGTTGATTTTGGAATTTGAAAATCAATGTTAGTTTGAAGGGGAATACTCTTGTAATTGTGCTGACATTGGAGAAACATGATTTGGGGATATATTTCCTTTCAGATGGTTTTGAGTCTGTAATTGGTACTTGTAACTTGTTAGGCTAATTGAACTAGTGCACCCCTTTTATTTGCTCTAATCCTTTGCCCTCTCAATTTATCAATACTTTAGTATATAGATACACTATCTTGATTGTTAGCTCACCTTTCGTAGTTCGTATCTTGATAAGTTAATTTTGTATGTTATATAGATTCTAGAAGTAACAGTTAACATGATCAGTAGAAGTTGATTCTTATTGATTTGTTGTAATTTTCCTCAGGTTTTCAGGTATGCCACTCTCTAGGAGGTGGTACTGGTTCTGGTATGGGAACCCTCTTGATATCTAAGATTAGAGAGGAATATCCTGACAGGATGATGCTTACATTCTCAGTCTTCCCCTCACCAAAGGTCTCAGACACTGTTGTGGAACCCTACAATGCCACTCTATCTGTTCACCAGTTGGTGGAGAATGCGGATGAATGCATGGTTCTCGACAACGAAGCTCTATACGACATCTGCTTTAGAACCCTAAAGCTCAGCACCCCAAGCTGTAAGTTTTGTGAAGTTAAGATAAATGTTTCTTAGGAAGTTTCAAGAGGGGAAATGTCAAAAGTTTAGCATAATGTTCTTAACAAGGTTTGGTCTGTATGTTTTGCAGTTGGAGACTTGAATCACTTGATTTCTGCAACCATGAGTGGTGTGACTTGCTGTCTGAGGTTCCCTGGGCAGCTGAACTCAGATTTGCGTAAGCTGGCAGTGAATCTCATTCCCTTCCCTCGTCTTCACTTCTTCATGGTGGGATTTGCCCCACTCACATCCCGTGGTTCCCAGCAATACATCTCTCTCACCGTCCCCGAGTTGACTCAGCAGATGTGGGACACCAAGAACATGATGTGTGCTGCAGACCCACGACATGGTAGATACCTCACTGCCTCGGCCATGTTCAGAGGAAAGATGAGCACCAAGGAGGTTGACGAGCAGATGATCAATGTCCAGAACAAGAACTCCTCGTACTTTGTTGAATGGATCCCCAATAACGTGAAATCTAGTGTGTGTGACATCCCTCCTACTGGGTTAAAGATGGCGTCTACATTTATTGGAAACTCAACATCCATCCAGGAGATGTTTAGAAGAGTGAGTGAGCAGTTCACAGCCATGTTTAGGCGTAAGGCTTTCTTGCATTGGTACACTGGTGAAGGAATGGACGAAATGGAATTCACTGAAGCAGAGAGCAACATGAACGATTTGGTATCCGAGTACCAGCAATACCAGGATGCCACTGCCGAGGAAGACGAGGAAGGTGAATATGAAGATGACGTGGAGGGAGAATATGAGAACTGAGTGCAACCCTGATTCTAGGAGCGGCCACAATTGGAAGAACCAGCGAGGGTTTTATTTGGAATGATGAGAGTGAGTCTTATTTTCTGCTTTTTTCCCGCTTATCTACCTATTACCGTAGTACTCTTTTATCATGTCTGTTGCGCATTAATGTTTTTCCTTTTTCATTCTTAAACCCGTCTCCCTGCGGTTGTATCCTTCTGTTCATGTTAAGAAAACATTGTTGTTGAGTGTTTGAATACTTGGATGCTTAAAGTCTATATTTCTATTTTATGTTAGTCATATCTTTACTGTTTTATTTAATTTTGTAATTGCTGATAAAATATTTATAGACTTCCACAAGGGATATGGAGCATGAAGAATGACATTGTAGTATTATGCTGTTGGAGGTTGGGTAGGTAGTACTACTGGGTATTCTGTTGGTACAACGGGGAGAAGAAAATGGTAGGGCCGAAGTGTCTCTCTAATAAGTTTTGAGTTTATCTTCAGATCCTGCTAGTGCAATAACTATAGATTGGACCGGTAACAATCCGGTCCCTTAAGTCTATTCCCAGTCTGTCATTCAATCAGTACAGTATGTGGTACTCCTCGCCTTGATCTTTTTCTTAATGCACATGGTGTTTTCTTCGCTAAGTATCAAAAAGTTTGAATTGTTGATCCACCGGCTATGTCAATTGCAGTACTTTATTAATTGCCATGATGTCTGGTCGGAATCACTGTACACGTTACTCTTGAGTTTTTCTCTATCCTAACATAGATGAAACATGTGACTACGCCGACACACTTATTTCTCCAACCAGAGGAGATTTAATCCCGACTTACCGAGTCACATGTGGCCTGGGGTGGGAGTGCATAATAAGTATCGCGGTGAGGAAAGGGAACCAGAAGTACGTGGATTACGCTGTATGTTTAAGCAGGATGGAAAGAGTTGTTACAGAATTCAGCAAGTCTGTTGTGACTTGTGAGGGTATATATGCCCATGACTTGCCCAGTTTTAACACTGATTTAGATGAACCACATGGTTCATACTCTCCAACAAATATTATGATCAACAAGAGTTTATCGGGATGATTGTTATAGAATTTGATCTCCAGAATACAGTTTTCGTAGATATATCATTGCATTCAATTGAAAATTACTGACATATTATGCTATTCAAAAGAAAGAAAGAATGGATACTCTGGTATATTGTTCCCTAACACCTCCTCAAGTCGAACAGGGAGAATTCAGGAGAGAGCTAGGAAAAAAAATGTTGGTGATTAACTTTCACAAGACCCTTAGTGAAGATATCGACTAACTACACCAGGAGCCTCTCTTTCACGGACAAAATGACAAGTGGGATATTTGAAAATCCTGTAGTAAATATTGAGCCCTAGTGATTTCCGCAACAACAAGAGCAAGTGTTGTTAAACATGGAGATTGATGACTGTTTTATAAAGGATCAAGAAATCAAATTGTTTCCTGTAAGAACATAATCACCTTTGGTAGGGTGTTGGATATCCCAGATTTCCACCATAATTTGCATCACTACATTCATGAACTGAAAATCTAATTTAGAACTAAATTAAAGTCCACAAACAAGAGTACCTTTGAGGAACAGTATGATGCGATTAACTGCAAGAAATTGCACGTTAATATAGGCGAAATGATAAACCGTTTAACTTGGTTTACAGTGTGGGATATCTTTTATCTCGTAAACTTAAGGCATTGCAAGGCGCCTAGAATCCTAGGAAACAAGGAAATATCATTCACCAAAGAGCACATAACTTACTTCCAGAAGCTCAACTGGTTGTAAAATGACTACTTCTGTCTTGCACAACAAATGAGGCCCGCTTAAACCAATGTTAAAATTCTGACAAAAAAAACAAATCATGATTCACCTACACGTCAGAGTCTTCACCTGTCTCCACTCAGAAGACTCAGGTCAGAGTCTTGGAACTAAGCAAATGGCATACAGCTTTGGTTTTGTGACTTTTGTCACTATATTGACCAACAACCTTGCCACCGAATCTTTTCTTAATTTATTGAATTTGAAGATAAAAGATGAGTGATAATCATCCAACTCTGTTCCCTCTGTTATTATAAAAGCCAAGATTTGAGATTCATCCAAAGCGTACAGCAAAATCAAAATAAAATGAATACAGAGGTTAATGTTGTTCATCAGAATGACAAAAGGAAATTGGAAGGTAAGGTAATCATTATCACAGGTGGAGCGAGTGGTATTGGCGAGGCAACGGCAAGGCTATTTGCTCATCACGGCCCAAGTATGATTGTCATCGCAGATATCCAAGACAAGAAAGGCCAAGACGTAGTCGCATCCATTGGTCCACAAACTTGTTCTTACGTGAGCTGCGACATCACTGATG
Source organism: Papaver nudicaule (assembly GCA_023529015.1). Classification (NCBI taxonomy): domain Eukaryota; kingdom Viridiplantae; phylum Streptophyta; class Magnoliopsida; order Ranunculales; family Papaveraceae; genus Papaver; species Papaver nudicaule. The sequence goes on from JAJJMA010027074.1 coordinate 25,950, forward strand.
AGGCACAAGTCGAATCAATGATAAATTACACAGTGAAGACTTACGGCCGTCTTGATATCATGTTTAGCAACGCGGGCATCATTAACCACAATGGCCAAACAATCCTTGACATAGACTTGTCTGCTTATGATCGTCTCATGGCTATCAACGCTCGGGGGATGGTTGCTTGTGCGAAGCATGCTGGGAAAGCAATGGTGGATGGTGGTGTGAAAGGTAGCATAGTGTGTACTGGAAGTGTGGTAGCGAGCACAGGCAGTGATAGCAATTTAGAATATGTGATGTCCAAGCATGCAGTATTGGGATTGGTGAGATCAGCTAGTTTGCAGCTCGGTAAGTACGGAATTAGAGTAAATTGTGTATCCCCATCAGCTGTAGGAACTCCAATGATGTGCAGTGCTTGTGGTACTGATGTGGAGGGTGTAGAGAAAATGTTTACGAGGTACTGTAGCTTACAAGGAGAAGGGTTGGCTTTGAAAGTGAACCATGTTGCTGATGCTGTGTTGTTCTTGGCTTCTGATGACTCTGCCTTTATCACTGGCCATAATCTGGCCGTTGATGGTGGCTTTCGCCGATACTGACCTATCAATCTAAAATTCTAGACGTATTCTGTAGACTGTAGTGCACCAGCACCAATACTTCAAATTTGTAAGAATCCTCCCGGAGTACAAAATTGATCCCCGCCTTACAGGCTAAAATGTAATAACCAATGGCTTTTGATGACTCCGCCTTCATTACTGGCCATAGTGCCTATCTGTAACTTGTGCTGTCAAATGCTCTATCTTATCAATACATGCATAGTGATGTAGATGCTTGTGGTTAAGTGTGTTTCTTTACTTCCAGCTGCGTTACAAGTATGTCAGACTTGTGAGTTGCTCTACGACAAAATCATCAACTCAACATTGTAGACAATTGTAGGCTTGTAGCAACAAGAAAACAAGGTTATGCAGTTCTAAATACGAGTATACGAGTGTGTGCGAACTGTGAAGCAAGTGTTCACAACGCATATAAAATTTTAACCATCCGTTGTCTACAGAAACCGATATTCCAAAAGCATTTTTACACAAATCTTAAGCTTTCATTGTACATAAATGTTCGGCATGTGAAAGATTGATCTTAAATACATTGTTTTATTGGATTCGAAAGCAACACCATTTTGCTTTTGGTTAAGAGGGAGAAATGGCAGAAGCTATTGGTGTTAAAAATGAGAACAAGTTGGAAGGAAAAGTGATTATCATTACTGGCGGAGCCAATGGTATTGGGGAGGCAACGGCGAGGCTATTTGCCAATCATAACCCAAGTATGATTGTCATTGCAGACATCCAAGACGAGAAAGGCCATGAGGTAGCCACATCCATCGGTTCTCAAATTTGTTCCTACATCCACTGTGATGTGACCTATGAATTACAAGTCAAATCAATGGTTGATTCCACAGTGAAGAGCTACGGCCGGCTTGCTATCATGTTTAGCAATGCTGGTATCGTTAACTTCAATCAGCAAGAAATCCTTGATTTAGACTTGTCTGCTTATGATCGTCTCATGGCTATCAATACTCGTGGGATGCTTACTTGTGTGAAGCACGCTGCCAGGGCCATGGTTGCTGGTGGGTCAAAAGGTAGCATAGTGTGCACAGCAAGCATTGCAGCAAGTTTACCACTAGGCGGATTCTTGGATTATGGGATGTCCAAGCATGCAGTGTTGGGGTTGATGAGATCAGCTAGTGTACAGCTCGGCAAGTACGGTGTCAGAGTGATTGTGTATCGCCATCAGCTCTTGGAACTCCGATGACGTGCGAAGCCTATGGTACTGATATAGAGGGCGTCGAGAAGAGGTTCCCGAGCTCATGTGCTTTAGGAGGCGACGGGTTAGCTTTGAAAGCAAATCATGTTGCTAATGCTGTGTTGTTCTTGGCTTCAGAAGACTCTGCCTTCATTACTGGCCATGATCTGGTTGTTGACGGTGGCTATATTCAATCTTCGCTAATCAACTAAACTATTTAAAATCTGTGCTGCAATCATTTCTGCATCACCCAATTCTGTTCTACCAAAGCACTTATCTTATCTTATCAATAAATGAGCTTTGAATAATATGTACACTGATGTAGATGTTTGTGGTTAAGCTTGGCTCTTTGTTTTCTACTGATTTACAAGCATTTCAGATTTGTGGAGCAGTTATACTTCTACAGCCTTAGTATAATCATCAACTTAGAACTATAGTCAGTTGCAATACATTTCTGAGCACGAGAGTCTGCGCAGCAAGCACCCCACATAAACCGCTGTCAGAAAGCAATTTTAGGAAGTTCACAAGCTTTTATGGGTGAAAGAGGTGCTTCCATGTGATGGATTTCATTGCTGTTCTATTCCAACTCCAACAATTATGATTTATGAATCAACATCATGCATCTACAGTTGTAGACAGAAAAAGGGTTTGCTTCTACTTTTTTGGCATTTAAATGCAAACTTAAATACTTCAATCATATCTCAACAACAATTTTACAATGAGATAGGAGTGGTAGATAGCAAGCATTCATCCACAACTACCTTGACTTGACTCATACCACCAGTACACCCCACTAGTCAATGAAATAATAAAGATGGTCATGAGAAACAAACAAGCTCATTTTTCTGTCTTCCAAATGCAGCCCTTGTGACAATTTAAAGCATAAATAATAATACAAATTTTCTTGATTAATACAAATTTAAAATATCTCAAATAAATAACTTCAAACAAGATAATACATGTAGATAGAAATAAAATAGAACTTAAAAATACAAACCAGTTATTGACTTTTACTCACAATTTTGGGAGGGAAAATGGGGACAGAAAATGACTCTAAGGATGGGAAGTGTAAGGTGGAATTGGAGGCCATTTACCATACTTAGGGTGGTGGAAGAATTTCTTTGGGATTTTGGGCATATGCAAGAATTTCTTTGGGATTTTGGGATGTAAGAACTTTGGTGGGATTGGGGGTAATTTGTGGATAGGATGGAGGTACTTTGGAGGAATAGTTGGGAAAGGAGGACATGGTGGCTTTGTAAAGATTGGGGGATGAGGAGCAGGCAAGTATGGTACAACTGGAGTGGGAATAGGAGTAGGAATGTCCACTGGTGGAGGTGTAACTGTAGGTGTGGGGATGACAGGGACAGGAGCTGGGACAGTCACAGGCACAGATGGAGGTTTAGGCTTTGGTGTATATACTGGGACAGGTGTAGGCTTTGGTGATGGAGGTTTAGGCTTTGGTGTATATACTGGGACAGGTGTAGGCTTTGGGGATGGAGGTTTAGGCTTTGGTGTATATACTGGGCTAGGTGTAGGCTTTGGTGAAGGAGTCTTAACCTTTGGTTCAGACTTTGGAGGGCAAGGCTTCTTCTTAGGCTTGTGCACTGGGACTACTGGTGCTGGTACTGGTACAGGTGGAGGCTTGTATACTGGAACTACAGGTGCTGGCACAGATGGAGTCTTTGGTTCAGACTTTGGAGGGCAAGGCTTTGGTTTAGGCTTGTGTACGGGGACTACTGGTGCTGGTACTGGTACTGGTGGAGGTTTAGATACCGGGACAACTGGTGCTGGTACTGGTACTGGTACTGGTGGAGGTTTGGATACTGGGACAACTGGTGTTGGTACTGGTACTGGTACTGGTGGAGGTTTAGATACTGGGACTACTGGTGTTGTGACTGGTACTGGTGGAGGCTTTTCATACACTGGTGGGTGTGGAGGGAAGTAACTGGTCAATGGAGGAAAGTGAGGTAATTTGAACTTTGGTAACATGTGTTTCTTCTTGAACCATGGATGATCCTTCTTGAACCATGGGTGAGGAGGAAGCGTTGGTAGTGGTGGGTATTTGTAGTGAGGCCAGAAGAAAGCTGATTGGCATGTAATAGGTGAGATTGCTATTTTCCCAGTGGTGCTAAATGTGTGTTTTCCTAGTTCAACATCTTTCGATTTGAGGGTAAGTTTTGCAGCTTCTATGCCATGGTGTGTGGTACAAAGTGCATTCGATGCACTGTGAAGCTGTGCAAAGCATTCTTCCTTCAACTCTGATGAACCTTCTTTCAAGATCTCGCTTGGAAGTGTCACCTTGAAGTTTCCTTGCTCATCAAGCTTACCCTCTCCTCTTGTTTGCAGCTCTCCTTTTTTTGAAGCCTTGCAATCAATTGTTACTCTTAGTCCTGTAGAGGCATTTTCACAATGTCATCAGATAAAATATAAGCATTCAGAATTAATTGCAGCTAGGCCTTGCAAAAAAGCGTAATGCAACATTTCAGTACGTATGCAAGTAAATTTTGTTAGTACCTGATAGTGCATGAGTACTTAAGAGATTAGACTGAGTGCAGTCGGAACATGTTGCAACACCGACAACCTGAACAGATTTAGGAACAACATTGTCACCGTAACAGGACGACGCAATTACTAGTAATGTTACACAGAACCCAAAAAGAGACCTACTCATCCGAATGGGAAGAGCTCCCATTTTCGAAAAAAACAGCAATTACAGAAAGAGATAAACAGATGAGGGAGAATGATAATGAACTAAAACATGAGAACTAAGATAGGCAGTCGAGATCCTCGACCTCTCTCAAACTATAGCTAAGCTATTTTTGTTGAAGAGAGAATGAATTGTTAATCTTCTCTTCACCCAGTGCATTGCTATATATAATATGATCACAGACTAGTTAATGCTACGAATTACTCGCCGACAAAACTTATAAAGATCTTCACATGTCATGAGGTCCCATTGAGATCACTCCCTGTGTATTACGAGTGTATATGCATGGGATGAGAGTGAGAGAGCATTGCTTCTACTGCTCAACTGCTTTTCATTGAATGAGTCCCAACTACTTGCTACTCATCTTCCCTTTTCTTCTTTTTCTTTTCCTTGTTTTGGTTATGTTACCAGCTAATATTTCTCATCAACATAAATGTTGGGCGGCATAATTCCACGGCCTGGTCAATCATTTACAAACATCCCCCATGTACAAGGCTTAACCGGCCGGTTATCATCAGCAGACAATTGGCCATTAACAGATGCCAACATTTATTCGCTTAGTAATTCTGTATCGCTATCATATCAGACACACACACACACACTACATTCCCTTGTATTACATCACAATGTTGTTGGATCCTCAAATTCCTGTATAGTCAATATAATAAAACAATGCCCAGAGGAAATAACAGATCCCATTTCAGGATGAATGAACTAGTCAGTAAAAGACAAGTCAAAAGTAAACTGATTGTTTGGTAAGGGCAGGCAGAATGCAGCACATGCATGATTTTTAATTCCTTGGACAGAAGATTTGAAGAGTACAAATATCATTGCTTGATTAAGAAGAGATTGCTGCAACACAATTGCACTGTGTACTTACTACTTATTACATCCCCCATCACATTAAATTCATTGCGGTGAATTTCTTTTTGTCTTATAAGGGTAAGCAGGGAGGAGTTAGGTTAAAAGGGTTTTGCTAAGAAGACCAAAAAAAAAAATATCTCAAACCAAATACAGAAAAAGGAAAATATGTAATCAAAGATGAGATAACAGATCAGATCTATCCATTGCTCTCTCCTTTTCTCTCTACCCCAAACATTTAGTGCTTTCACAGTTATACCGACAGACTGTCAGCATTGAATTCTTCTAGTTCTTCTACCCAACAAGTTAAGTGTAGTTCCAGAGCATTAGAAAAAGCCAGTATTATTAACTGTATTGTTGAGGAATGAATAGGTAGGTGCCCTCATGGCTGCTAGTGTTTCCATTTTATGTTTATCTTGTCAACATTAGCAGGATAGAACTATCTATTGCCAAAGAAGAGAGAAAATACTGTCCAACAATGTCAGATAGGAATGTCAGTACCAGCACCAGGTGACACAGTGGCATACATCTTACATATGCTGAACTGAAGGTATTGCGATGAGTACAAACGAAATGCTTCTCACCTGATAAACAATCTAAAACCAAGCCGTAAACATCAAATTTGTTTGTGAAGTGATACAGTATTTTAAATGTTACATGGCAAGTACAGATCCAAAAAGTTTACATGCCCAGTACACTACTAGTAGTATAGATCATCTTGCACACTATTGAATATTCGTGTTACACGACTTCAAATTCTTCAAATTTCAACAAATGAAACCGATTCCGATGGCTTTTGCTGGGCGCAATTCACAAAAAACAACAAAAAATGGGTGTATTTTCTGAAAATATCACTTCTATTTTTTATTTATTTTTACTAGGAAAAATGAATTCATTGATATAGGTTTCAAGCTACATTATCAGCTACTATTGAAGCTTGTAGCCAAACTGGAAAGTTATTAAACCTACTGATACTAGCACTCACATCATACGCTTCTTTTGCAAGAAGATGAGCTACATTATTGACCTCTCTTGGAGCATAGTTACAACTCCACGACTCAATACTGGAAAGCAAAAAAATGCAGTCTAAAATAAAAGGATTTGTTGTCCATTTGACCGAGGAACGACTTCCATTGATAGCATTAATCACACTTTTGTTATCCCCTTCAAGCCGGGGTCGGCCCTGACATTCTGGTGCCCCAAAAAATGCTGCCCCTTTCGCAAAAAAGAGCTATAGAATCAGGACTGATAAGGGTTCACCGCAGATAATAATTAGAGATAAACTTCACTCACCGTTGAATTAAAGGAGGTGGCTACTGAGTGGTGGAGATTTGGAGATCAGTTGAGTTGGAGAAGCGGCCAGAGATGTGAAAGAAAATTGTGCATTGTTTTTCTTCTCTCTTTTTCATTCATAGTTATTAGGTATTTATTATTAGACCATTGAATTAATACATTTTCTATATCATACCCTTAGTCTCTTATGATTATGTCCAATATTTTGTATATAATCTAGCCCACTTTCATACACTATTATATAAAACACCCCCACGAATTTTGCTGCCCCCTGGCCGGTGCTGCCCCAAAGACAGACATTGCCACCCTTACCTCAGGGTCGGCCCTGCTTCAAGCTGAAGCTTATGTATGTTCATCTCTTTTGCCCATTGTATAGCCTTCAATGATTCAAGCGCTTCAGCCTGTTCTTCATCTGTTACTTCTCCTTGAGTTGAGATTGTCCCCCTGCAACAACCTGCATGATCGCGCATAATTAGGCCAACTCCACATTTATCAAAACCCTTATGAAAGCTTGCGTCAAAATTAATCTTTACTGTATCCTCCATAGGTCTTTCCCAGCTAACATTTCTGTTAACTCTAGGAGCCAACCCATTCCCTGCAACGTCAGTAGAGATTGAAACTCTACACCAGTCAGTTATATACTGTTGTAGCAATAAAGACTGATGTAAGTTGCAGACCCTCATATGCTTTAGTACATCTAGATTTCCATAGAAACCACATTGCCAAACCTACAGTAATGATCTTACTCTCTTGAATATGAACCACACCTGGAGTAACACTTAGCCAACCTTTAAACAGTTCAAGCACATTAGTATTCTGCATAGTACTAAATAGATGTGGATCCATAATAGACCAAACAGATTTGGAGACAGAGCAATGAAACAGTAAGTGTTGAACATACTCTTCCTGAACTCTACAGCATGGACATCCTTTGTCTATGTGGGGGGGGAAATCTACCTATTTTTTGTCTAACTGAAAGAGACAATCTTGAATGCACTTCCAAAGGAAATGTAAAACATTTTGGGGTAGGTTGATTTTCCAAAATGCATTCCAAGGGAAATCACTGTTGGGCACAGACCTGACATCTATAGCCCTATTTAATATTGATTTGTATGCAGATTTAACTGTAAAAGAGCCATTCTCTGTCCCTGTCCATCTAACCTGATCTTTGCCTTCTAGTGGAATCCTAATTTTGAGTATAAGCTTAACAGTATTACTATCAAACAAGCTATCTAACATCACTATCTTCTAAGTTTTAGTTTCCTGGTCTATTAGCTGACTCACCCAATTCCAGCCATGTGTGCCTACTCTAGGAACAATAAGAGTTTCTAATCCTGGAATCCATTTATGCCTCCAAATTTTGATCTGTTTACCATCCCCAACCGACCAACAGTAGGATTTCTTAATGATTTCTATCCCTATTTTAAGGCCTCTCCATATCCATGACCCTTTGTTTGGTAACACATCTGCTAGTGGATCTAGATTATTGAAGCACTTATGCATAAGAGTAGTTGCCCATAGAGAGTCTGGTTTTTCTAACATTCTCCATGCTAACCTGGCTAACAAAACAAGATTAAAATGATTAGATTTTCTAAATTTAGCCCACCAAATTTTTTAGGAATGCACAAATAATCCCATCTCCTTAGAAACAAACCACCCCCCCTTCTTTCTTTTTATTCCACCAAAATCTTTTCTGTATTGTATCTCAGTGAGTTCTACTGGCATTGGAAAAACAACCATATGATGAGAAGACAAAGTACCAAGCACAGTTTGTGTCATTACTGTTTTATCTGCAGGATTAAGGAGTTTAGCTTGTGAGATCCCTAATTTACTTTTAAACTTATCAAGTACATGCTCAAAGGACTCAATTTTCCTAGTCTGCAAGAGAAGAGGTACCCCTAAATACTTATCTTTCAATGCCATTCTTTGAATACCAAGAATATTCCCTATTTCCTTTCTAACAGTGTTGTCCACTTTGCTACTGAATGCAATACCAGATTTAGCAAACTTAATTGATTGGCCTGACAATGCACTAAAATCAGCAATGATTTCATGTAATGCTTTAGCCTCCTTCTTGGTTGCTCTAAGAAACATAAGACAATCATCAGCGAAAAAATAAGTGACTTACTTCAGGGTTTTCCTTTCTTACTCTAATGCCATGAATTAAGTTATTACTCCCAACTTTAAGCAGACACCTAGATAGGAATTCCATACATATAATGAATAAATAAGGGCTTATAGGGTCGCCCTGTCTAAGCCCCCTTTCAGGTGTAAAAATCTCACCTGGTGAACCATTGAGAAGCACATAAGTAGTTACTGTGGATAAGCATTGTTCTATCAACCTGCAAAATCTTTATGAAAACCAAGTTTTTCAAGAGAATGAATCAAAAAATTCCACTCAACCCTATCAAATGCTTTAGACATGTCCAATTTAATAGCCATCATACCTCTTTTAGACTTGTTTTTCTTCATTGTGTCGACTAGTTCATGAGCTATAACTATGTTGTCTGACATTTGTCTAGATTAAAGGAAAGCTGCCTGAAAAGGGGATATGATTCTATTTAGAATTGGCCTTAGTCTATTAGATATTATTTTTGAAATGATCTTATATGATGTGTTACATAGACTAATAGGCCTGAATTCTGTTGCATTTTTTGGACAAGTAACTTTAGGAATGAGGGATAGAAAATTGTGGTTGCTCTGTTTCAGTAAGAACTTAGAGTGGAAGAAGGCATGCACCATGTTCACCGTATCCAGACCAACTACCTCCCACATTTGCTGATAGAAACCGGGTGGGAAACCATCTGGACCTGGTGAGGTCCATGGTTTCATCTTGAACACTACCCTTTTGACCTCATGAATTGCAAGAAGGTTAGTATTATCTATATCAGAGATGCAAGGCTGAATATCATTCATGAAATTAGGTGGAATGTGAGGTTTAGTAGATCTACTTATTCCCACAAAATGCTCTCTGAGATTCTTAGCAATTTCAGCTTTATCTGATATCCAGATACCTAGCTCATTCTGAATGGTTTCTATATGGGTTTTTCTTTTCCTATAATTGGCATTTCCATGAAGATATGATGTATTTTTACTCCCCCAACAATAAACTATCATCCTTACCTCTTTGGCCCCAGTATTCATGCTTAACCTCATACCAGTATTTTAGCCTAACATTCAGTGCCTCAATTCTTCTAGTGATGTGAGTAGATATGGGTAAGCTATTATAGTGATCGATTT
>JAJJMA010027087.1:0-20468 GCA_023529015.1 Papaver nudicaule
TTCTTTTCTGTTTAGTTGGTATTGTGGATGCTTTGAACTTTTTTGCTGGTGGGTCGGAGATGGCTCCGTTCCCTTCTATGAACTTTGTTGCTTGGTGTGGGTGACGAGGATGGCCTCTCTCACCAAGACACCTTTCTTTTTATGTACTCCGTTGTTTCCATATCTTAGTGCGCTTGAATGTCCTCCACAGCTTAAGGCTACTGTTTTAACCCTGAGATAAGTTCGATTATCTCGGGGTAAGTTCGTTTACCCCAAAGTTGATAGGATTTTACTCCCCTCAGGTAAGTTCGTTTACCCATGTTTTCTTGGACTGACCCTATCTTTCGACACCCTTGGCCAGAGGGAATCTAGGATAGCAGTCCGGTAAATCGGCTCTCCCGCTGTTTACGACGTTGTGAGTATCTCTATCAATCGGATTCTTACGTTTCGCCTCATACATATTAATGAGGATCCTAGAGATGACCTGTGTATAGCAGGTATGCTCCTTGTCTGTGGCAATATCTGCAAATTACTGCAATTGCCCCTAAAATGTCTATATTCGAAGTCCGCTTATCTGAAATCTGGTGCCGCTTTAGTACTTTCGTGATGTCGTCCTTTGTCGTGGCTTTAATCTCCTTTCCTGCATTTAAAACAAAGTTTCTTTCCATAATTGCATTTCTCCGTATACCGTGGGGAATTTTATGTTCCTTCGGCATTCCGATATTTGCCAATTTCATGGATCCACCCTTCCCCCAATATTGCATGGTAAGGGGTTGTTGAATCGATAATGAAAAACCTTGTTTGGGCTTTTACCGGCCCAATCTCCACCTGTAACATTATTTCTCCTTTAGTCGCCATTGCCACTCCGTAAGCATCATGGATGTATAACATGGTTGGGCTCATATACTCATCTCTGATCCCCATTTGCAAGAACTGCTCATAAAATAAAATATTGTGCCCATATCCTTCGTCGATGAGTACCTTCGTGGTACTCCGTTCATTAATCGCCATTGTGACAACTAAGGACGCCATAGTAATAGGATCTTCTTCGTGACTCACACCCCGTGACGGGGGTAAGTCTAATACTTCATTTGCCACTTCATAACAATCTTCGCCCATGTTTTGGGTAGAATGTCTTCGTGGGTCACATATTCGCCAAATTCTCCTCGTCTTATGTATCCTTCAATGGTACTTCGTAGATGCTGACAATGGTCGGTGCCATGCCCCTGTGTTTGGTGATACTCACAGTGATCTTCGTGGAAGGCCTTGTCTTCCTTTTTCTTTCCCCTTGTGGAGGGGTAGACAAAGTCGCTTCTACCCCCTTCTTTTCGTAGTATTTCCGACGGCTTTAGCATGAGTTCAGTGTTCGGCGTTCCTGCTACATTTTTCTTTCCACCTTTGAGTTCTTCGCTCCTTTGCCTCTTAGGCTTCTTCCTTTTTGCTCCTGGTTGGTATCTGTCCGTAGTTCGCCTGTTTTTCATATTCGTGCTGCTTTTGCAGCCGTTGATTGCTGTATCTTCGTCTTCCTCCCTTTGGGCGTGGCTTCTTTTTCGAGTCACGATCAGTTCTCCTTCGTTGGTGCCCCCATGGATTTTTACTTCCATGGTGAACACCGAAGACATGCTCATGTCAAATTTTAAGCAATGCAAGTTGTTTTGGCATTTCTCCTCGTCGCAATAGTAGGACTTTCTTCGTGTCTTCTTTGAGTTGTTACCTTTTTTCTACTTCTGCCCTCCTTTGCCTGGCCATTTCTTCTGCTTTCGGAATGGAATCTGTCACTTTTTGGCTCCTCCAGATCTTTTGGTAGTGCGCTCATTAGAGCCATCGCTTCATACCTAAGGCCTACAACTTCCGCGTGATTCATTGGTTCGTTCTTGGCCTTTCTTCTTTTTGCAGCGCAGAGGTTCTTCCCGTGAATCCTCGTTCCCTTTGTCGCTGTCGTCTTTACGCTCCTTGATTTTTGGGCTTGTCCTTCATTTCACGCAATCCCTGCTATGTCCCTGAAATCTATAGTTCCTTGGTGGGAAGAATCTCCTCGTACCCCTGTATGTGCTAAAAGATATGATTAGTTGGTTTCCCCAGGAAGCGAGAAATGGGCCTCTCCTAAGATTTTACAACTAACTCTACTGAAAATGTTTAAAAGTAAATCACTTGTTTTTAAAAAACAAAATTATACACCGTAGGCGACTCGGCTTATTTTCCTTTTAACTTGTTACCTTTCGGGTTAAGAAGTTATTTTAAAATAGTAGTAACACCCAATTGAGTATTCTACTGGTGTTTGATGTGAATTCTCGGATATCATTAAAGTGATCATCTACATTGGAATCATGAATTCATGAGGAACACCATTGCTCTTACTCGGAGAATCATACACGGTACTTTCCATGGTATATCTATATTGTATGATTCAGAATGTCCTTGAACCTATGGGTTCACTTAAGCTTAACACACAAGGCTTGTCCATGTCTGCAATGATACCTTGTGCTAACGTTAGCCACATTGGACCTGATCCCATTTCCACCTAGGATCGATCTGGCCCGTCCAACAATGCTTAGGAAGTGTTGTCGATATTATCAAAGTTGATGATTACATTTGGAACTAATAATATCACAAGATGATTTTCTAATCCAAGGACACATATTTCGAATTGAACTCTATCCCAGGGAGTATATTTGGTAAGCACCATATTTCGAATTAATGAAATATCCAAATATATCTTATTGAGTATTATTTGCTTTGAATGCTTTTGGCAAAACATTTAATGGAATATCTTTTGTTAAATGTAAAAAAACCAAAGTATTGGATTTCATTAAATACAATGAATCTATATGGGGAATTTCGGAATTAGAATTTTCGAAATTAGTTTGCCTCATTTCAAAGCTAAGCCTCGGTCATATAAATAGGAGTTGGTATCGCTTCTAAAATCTTTGTCCCTCTACCAAGTTTAATTCTTCGGAAAAGTAAGCTTGTGATACCCACTATTCCTTTTAGTACGTTTGAGCTTTTGCTCTTCGTCTGGATTAGTGTGAAAGTCTTCTCTTGGGGATCGATAAGCCTAGAAGTACCTCTTCAGGGAAACTAGTTTATGTTTACTAGTCTTCTTTGTATTGTACTTGTGTTCTGTTCTATCACGTCTATCAAAGTCTTACGATCTTGTTTATTCTAAGGTCCTTCTCTTCTGATATAACGCCACTCAAGATCGTAGTGATTAGAACATCTCTTTATCTATTGACCTGGATTTGTAAGCAAGCCACTTTCGGTTTGTGTGCCAAACAGATAGATATCGAGTGGAATCAAGATCATTATTTTGGATTGTTTTGTTTTGCAGGTACTTTGTTCATCAAGGTCATCATATTGTACGCATCCAAAATTGCTTGATTTCAACTGGGACGACAAGGTTGCTATTTAGGAAGTTTTGGTTTCAAAATCTTGTTTGATATCTCGAGGGGTTTATTACCAAGCAAACTTAAATAGTCCCGCTCTTGGTGTAAAACAACTTCGGTGAAATATCTGTTAAGTTACCAAGGATATCATTTTGTGGTTTGACCTGCCGCTATTTGGTTGTTGTCCGTAAAGGTTGTAGTCGTCCGATTGGATGTCGGGTGGCGATAGAATTCACGAAGGACTGTTGAGCAACTCTTATGGAAGACATTATAGGACGTCTGTTTCTCTAAGGGAATATATGTGCATGATCACATTAATGTGGTTGGAGGCGCAAGAATACCGAGGGAAAGCTTTGTGACTAATAGTCGTATTAGGATCATATTGTAGTTTCCTCGTTAACAAAATTCTTGTGCGTACTTTACTTTATTTCCGCATAAATTTGATTCGTCATTTAAAATCAAAGTATTGTACTTGTATGTTGACATAGTCTTTCGGTATCTTGTATTGATTCCCGTTGTGATTCAATCAGTTACGAAAGCGATCTTGTTCTTGAGTTCTTGATTACAGGAACCGTTCAAGTTTTGACTTATAGGTTGATAAAATAAAAGATTGGTGGTGTACTCTGTACCATCGTATTTTCATACTATTATTTGAATGAATACGATAATCAACACCTGCTACAACACGAAAAAAATATTCCAGAAGTTGAGCATGCATTACAAAAATATGGGATGGTGATGCATTTTGGTTTAGATTTTAGGCAAAAGGACAATCCACTTTAAATGTTTTTTTTTTTTGTATAAAAATGACTTCTTGTAAAAGCATCGTTGATTAGAAGAAGTATTTTGGTGTACTATTCACTTTATGGAATTTAATTTACGTTTTCACGAGGTCATAAAGGATACATTTTTTTTTTTTTTAATAAGTTGATGTACTTATTCAAGTTTTTACTTCAGTCTTATTGTCCAAACTGTAATCGCATAAATAACTCATTTGACGAGGTTGTTACTTTGTCGAGGATTCATTTATTCAAGACAAGACTGTAATTACTAATTACCAAAGTTACATCCCACTATGGATGATCTTAAAAACGGTATCCTAATTCCAAACACCCTTTTAGTTTTATATATCAAAACTATTTTGTTTGGTTTAGAAGTGTTGAAAAACAGCCGCCAAATACGAGTAGTTGTCTTATAATCCGTCATAGGAATAGTGGTATTTTCACTTTTTATCTTCGGCTATGATTTTGATTTTTGTTAAAGGGAGAGAAAAAAGATATCCGAGAAAAGTAAAAATCGTATTCGACTTGGTAACTAGGACCGATTCGAATTATAAGTTTGAGTTGTACTAAGATAACCTTAATAACGCACGTACTCCTCACACATAAAGTTTTTGGTAACTTCTCCTTCTTAATCCACCGCGACCACCATCTTACACTTTTACAGCTAAAAAAACATCATCATTGATTCTAAAATAAGTTTATTAGATCAGGTGCAAGGCAAAGATTTGAATGTTTTTATTCTCTTGAATGTTTACACCATCTTATTTCCCTACATAATTAAAGATTTGAAAGAAAATATTTAATTCTTTATAAATTTATTGATGATGATACTCTCTCGTTCAAATTCAAGCTTGTTAAAACATTCTTCAATCGAGTTTTGTGTCCATAATTTTTCCATTTAAGGGTAAAAGAGGACTGATTTGAGGATTACATAAAGCTTGACGATAACAAACTAATAATTTGAATCTGTCCTGATTGGGCCGACCGACCGGAGGGTCCAAAGGGCCCGAAAGGAGCGAGTCCCTTTTATGGTCACTTTTTGGTAAAATGGACCCAAACAAAATTGAAAAAAAAATTGGAAAAATTATTCAACAGTGAAAAGACAGAAACACCCCTCCCTCTTATCAATTTTTTCCAATTTGACAAAAAAAAATGATTTTGGTGTAATGTTGGTACCTGAACCGACCAAAATGCCCTTAATTTTAAATGTTATCCCTTGTGTTAACCTTTTTCTATCCATAACCACTACTTCAAGTTTCTTTTTGTGCACAACCACCAACCACCATCCTACCACCATCAGCTCCACACCAGTAGCACCGCCAGAGCCACCTACACCACCAATTTTTTTTTTCTGCCTCAAAAATGAATGTGGCTGTTGGGAATCAAAGTCTTATCCTTGCATTCCAGTGGAGCCTAACCACTAGGCTACTACTTCATTTTTTGTAAAATACCGGCTATATTTTATATTTAATACAATTTAACATAAAATCTTTTTAGAATCTTTTGAAAAATATTTTAGTTATGTAAGTAAATTTCTTAAGAAGGATAATTGTGTGTAATACTTTGAAGAAGAATCGTCATTCCGTAACTAAGTGATAAAAATACGTATTTGGTTAACATGAAGCTCTTTAGTAATTTTAGTCTCACAATGAAAAATGGTGTGTGCAGGTCAATTTCTTCGGTCGGTCTTCTCACCGTGGCAGCGACCTTCTAGTTACCGAGTCGATAAGGTTTTTGCTCTCCTCAGATGTTTTTGCTCCCTTTAACAAAAACTCATGATTTTTAAGCCGAGTGAATATTTACCACCAAAATCACAAAAGTAAATTGGGTTGATTTGTATTTCAAAACTTTGGGTTGTTTTATCAAATTTGTTTTAGGAAAGAAAATCTGTCCATTGCTAAGAAATTGGGATTGGGGGAGATCTGCACTGTAGAGAAACAGAGAGACATAACAAGGAGGAAAGAAAGTTGAAGTCTTTCTTCAATTTCTCTTCTTTCCCAGAAGTCTTATGCTCATTTCCCCTTGTTCATCTCTCGAGAGGGGAAATAGAGCTACAAACACAAAATTTGAAGCTTCTTTTTTTAAATCCCACTGCCCTCTCTCATAGGTGTGTGATCTCTCAATCAATCATTCTTTAATTTCTTCACTTATGATACTGTTAATTTTAATTCCCAATTTCACCGAATCAGGATCAAAATTAGGATTTAACACCCTTTATTGTATTCTTTCTTGATTAGAGATCAACCCAAGTCTTTAAATTTTGTATTGGGTTTAGATCGAATTTGAATTTGGAGACTGATTATAGAAACTGGGAGAAAAAAGATCCCTTTTTATATGAGCCCTAATTATGTAGATTAACATGAAGTCGAGATTTTTTATATTCCCCAGTATGTGATTTATTATGCTGAAAGAGAAAATGTGATTCCTTTTGATTGATTTCTAAAATAAAATTTGGTTACTGTGATTCCTTTTGTTGGGTGGAGGAACCGAATTCAGGGTTTAGTTTTGTAGGGTTTTAGCATGTCAAAGTTTCTTACTGTTAGGGTGGATTAGTCCTTTGTACTGATAAGATCATGCAATAGTGTTAGTGCTACAGTTAGGGGCACTGTCGAAACTGAATTTTGGTGTTTAATGTACAGGTTCCTGAGGGATATAAAGAAGCTTTGATTTGGTTTTTATACCTATGGCTACTCCGCCACCACCTCCTCCTACACATACACATTCCCCTCCTCCTAATCCAAGTACACCCACACCTCGGCCTGAGAGAAGACCGTCCCCTCTTGCCTTCTCCTCTCCGGTTCCACCAAGATTTTCCCCACAAAGATCACCGCATGACCCTTCCAGCTCAATCCAGACACCCCCTCCTTTGCTATCACCAGCAGTGAATAATGGAAATTCACCTGCTTCTAAGTTTAGTACACCTCCTGGTCCTCCTGTTTTCTCGTCACCACTTCGGCCAGCAGCTGTGCCTTTTCGAACTTCTCCCGCTTCTCCTCAGCCAGTTGCGTTTTCTTTGCCCTCAATGCTGCCTACATCATCTTCTCCCCGTTATTCAAATGGTTCAGTTGGGTTGCAGCCTCAAATCTCTGGTGATACAGAGGAGGAGTTTATGCATGTTGGAGAATCACCATATGTCCTATTTTCTGCTCACAAGGTATTTAGCTCAAGCTTTCGCCATGGTTTTCTCTTTCTTATTATTTAAGTTCGGCGGTGACTTTTTGCATATGCCTGATGTGTTTGTGTGTGAGTGTGTGTGGTATTCATTTGAGCTTCTTGTTTTTTTTGTTTTCTTCCTTTATGTTGCATGTTGTAAAATATTGTAGTTTGTCATTGCATGGAGTTATTTCTCTGCTTGCTTTGCAGGTTTTGAAACATAAAAAGCAAGCTAATGTCCCAAGTTTGGGATTTGGAGCATTAGTTTCCCCGGGAAGGAATATCTCCTCAGGTCCTCAAGTAGTGCAACGTGATCCACATCGATGCCAGAACTGTGGAGCATATGCAAATATGTATTGCAAGATTTTAATTGGCTCAGGTCAGTGGCAGTGTGTTATCTGCGGGAAACTGAATGGAAGTGAAGGTGAATACATAGCTCCAAGCAAGGAGGACCTTCGTAATTGGCCAGAATTGTCCTCTCCGCTGGTCGACTTTGTTCAGACTGGAAATAAAAGGCCTGGATATGTTCCAGTTTCGGATTCGAGGATGTCTGCCCCCATTTTTCTTCTCATAGATGAATGCTTAGACGAAGCGCACCTGCAACATTTGCAGAGCTCTTTGCATGCTTTTGTTGATTCCCTACCCCAAACTACAAGGATAGGAATTCTATCATATGGAAGGACAGTGTCAATTTATGACTTCTCCGAGGGGTCTGTGGCATCTGCAGATGTACTTCCTGGTGATAAATCACCATCTCAGGAATCTTTGAAATCTTTGATTTATGGAACTGGCATATATTTGTCATCAATTCATGCTTCACTACCAGTTGCTCATACCATCTTCTCATCTATGAGGCCTTACAAATTGAAGTTGGCTGAAGCATCAAGAGACCGCTGTCTGGGTACAGCAGTTGAAGTTGCTCTAGCTTTAATTCAAGGCCCAGCGGCAGAAGTTTCTCGAGGAATAGTTAAAAGGTCTGGAGGCAATTGCAGGATCATTGTATGTGCTGGTGGGCCCAATACTTATGGCCCTGGATCAGTCCCTCATTCATTCAGTCATCCGAATTATCCCTATATGGAGAAAACAGCAATTAAGTGGATGGAAGATCTGGGTCACCGGGCTCATCAACATGACACTGTGGTTGATATTCTATGTGCTGGACAATGTCCTGTAAGAGTTCCTGTTTTGCAGCCACTCGCAAAAGCCTCTGGGGGTGTTCTTATTCTCAATGATGATTTTGGTGAAGCTTTTGGTGTTAATCTGCAAAGAGCGGCTTTGAGGGCTGCAGGATCCCATGGGCTGTTGGAGATACGCGGTTCAGATGATATAGATATAACTCAAATCATAGGACCCGGTGAAGAAGCACATTTGGATACTCACGAAACCTTCAAAAATGACACCTCTATATGTATCCTAATGCCAAGTGTTGAGGAAACCCAGAGCTTCGCACTTTCTATGGAAACTAAGCGGGATATAAAGAGTGAGTGTGTTTACTTCCAGTTTGTAGTTCGATATTCGAACATCTACCAAGCTGAAATCTCAAGAGTAATTACTTCCAGACTGCCAACAGTTGATAGTGTTTCAGCGTACCTTGAGAGTGTCCAAGCAGAGGTAGCTTCTGTTCTTATTGCCAAAAGGACTTTGTTACAGGCTAAAACTTCCTCTGATGCAGTGGATATGAGGAAAATGGTAGATGAAAGAGTCAAAGATATTGCTCTGAAATTTGGAACCGTAGCACCAAATTCTAAACTCAATCGGTTCCCCAAGGAGCTTTCCTCATTGCCAGAAAGCTTGTTCCACCTTAGAAGGGGCCCACTTCTGGGGGGTATTGTTGGTCACGAAGATGAAAGATCCGTCTTGAGGAGTTTGTTCCTGAATGCATCTTATGATTTGTCTCTTCGTATGGTGGCACCTCGTTGTCTAATGCATCGGGACGGGGGTGCTTTCGAGGAACTACCTGCATACGACCTTGCTATGCAGTCTGATGCAGCTGTTGTGCTTGACCATGGGACAGATGTCTTCATATGGTTGGTAAGTACCGACAGTGTAACTAACTGTTTATTTATATATCAAAATTTGCTTATTATTTTTTTTAGAATGTGGTGAAGTATCATTTGGTAAAACATATAAGATTATATCTCCTGTTAGTTCTTTTGTACTAGTGTACTCTTTTTTTCCCTCATTTCTGGGCTTCTTATCCGGCGGCGCCAGTTGCACATTATGTTCATTTCCTTTTCAATAAATTAAACTTTGTCACTTGTTATTCAGGGTGCTGAACTTGCAGCTCAGGAAGGTAAAAGTGCAGCGGCTCTGGCAGCTTGCAGAACCTTAGCAGAGGAGCTCTCTGAATTTCGGTTTCCTGCTCCTCGAATTCTTGCATTCAAAGTTTGTTTTCTTTCCCCTACTTGTTGCATATTTAATCTATTCTTTGTTTTATATACAAATAAAGGTAAATTTGTCCTAGTTTTAGTATGCAATGAAGGCAAACAGTATCTTACATATGTTTGGATGTTGTTACAGGAGGGTAGCTCTCAGGCTCGTTACTTTGTTTCTCGACTAATACCAGCACACAAAGATCCTCCTTATGAGCAGGTAAAGTAGACCTTTTTTTTTTCTTTTTTTATTAATAAGAATGCTCCTTTCCCTGAAATTTATGAAAACGAACTAGACTTCGTTACTATTCTAGATGTATGTATTTATCAATAAGAATGCTCTAGGAACTGATTGGGATTCTCATATTGCAGGAGGCAAGATTCCCACAGCTCCGATCTTTGAGTGTAGAACAGAGAACCAAGCTGAAGAGTAGCTTCATTCACTTTGATGACCCTAGCTTATGTGAGTGGATGCGCAGCTTGAAATTGACACCCCCTGAACCAAGCTAAAACAAGAAGTGAAAAAGAGTTTCATTTGCGGCTACTCAATCTAAACAAGAGATAGAGAAATTGGTAAAAAAAATTCCAATGTATGGGTCAACTCCAATGTGTTCCTTTGAGATGGCAACCAAACTGTTCTATCTCTCAGCTGCAAGGCATAGGGAAGATTAGGACTTATTTTTGTTTTGGTTTTTTTGCTTTTAGAATATACATACTGTAGCTTACCATTGTTGGGTTTTGTATCTTTTCCCCATTACATTTTGTTTTCCATATCTGTTTCTTTTTATTTCTCATTTTGTAATGTATAACAGCAAATCAACAAGATTTCACCCCTTCCCTTCATTGAACACGTTTGTTCTAGATGATCATATTTTTTCTTCCATGGCACTCTGATTCCCTTGGACTGTGGCCAGCAGTGACACACATTGGAAGGAACCCTATGTCTCATTCTCGATAAGGGCTACCAACTAATCATCCTTCCTTTAGCATAACAAGGATGCCATTTAGCAAACCTTTATAAGTATTAATCTTATCTTTTCCTAATTTCCAGTCCTCTTTTTCCCTCCACAAGACAGAGATCCCTAGAGAATGGGCGAGAGGAACAGTCCCAGCAGAGAAATTTGATCTCCTCCATTTTAGCTTCTTGACTACTGAATTTTTACCTGAAAATGGCGGCAAAACCATGTATTACAGCATTTACAGCCCAAAATTCATCAGTCTCACCACTTACTTCGAAATTTCTACTCTTCCCAAGCAATTACAGCCCTAAATTCGAAATCGGTACTTCTTTTTTCGGAGAAAAGCCTCGCGAAATTGGGACGAAAACTACTAAAATCACGAGGAGGAATGGGCGAGGAGTTGGAACAATGGCATCTTTGAGTGGTTTATTCAATGGACTTTTCAAAGGGACTGATACAGGAGAGGGTACAAGGAAACAGTATGCTTCAACTGTTAGTCTGATTAATGGGTTAGAATCAGAAATTTCTCAACTTACTGATTTGGAATTGAGAGAGAGAACATCAAGTTTGAAGGAGAGAGCTCAACAAGGCCAGTCTTTGGATTCTCTCTTACCTGTAAGTAATTTCCATAGTTGTAGCATATGATGATGATTAGTCTTGTTTTTGTTGTATCATGGTGCGATTATCTATTTAATATTACAACATGACAGCCCTGGCCAACTGGGATATTATCATTGGGTAGAACAACTTTGAATTTAATGCGTAAAACCTTAATTGACAGGAAGCATTTGCTGTTGTAAGAGAGGCATCAAAAAGAGTTTTGGGTCTTCGTCCATTCGATGTACAGCTTATAGGTATGTCGTAGTTTACGTTCTGTACATGAGGAATCTTGAGGGGTTGTTACCACCGCAGGGACCCTGCAGTTTAGTCAAGTTAAGTTCAAAACCCTTTTTTTCCCCTTGTAGGTGGAATGGTACTTCATAAAGGAGAAATAGCTGAAATGAGAACAGGAGAAGGAAAGACGCTTGTAGCTATTTTACCAGCTTATTTAAATGCACTAAGTGGAAAGGGAGTTCATGTAGTTACTGTGAATGATTATTTAGCACGACGTGATTGTGAGTGGGTTGGTCAAGTTCCTCGGTTTCTTGGAATGCAGGTTGGCTTAATACAACGTATGTCTCTTTCTTTTTGTTGTCATGTGTTTCTGCTTCTCCTTCTAATGTCAACTTTTAGTCTGGTTTACATTAGTAATAACCTTGCAGTGAATTGTTTTTGTTGGCAGAGAATATGACAAGTGAACAAAGGAGAGAAAATTACTCATGTGACATTACATATGTCACCAACAGTGAAATTGGTTTTGATTTCTTGAGAGAGAATCTTGCCACGGAAAGTAAATTTTGCTTTACCTATTAGTATCTGGATAAATGTTTTGTTGTTGTTGAAGTACTTTAATTATGTCAGTTTATCGTACATTAAGTTCTCTTCGCATTCTGTGAACTTGGTCTAACAAATTTTGTTCCTATTTGGTATCTACAGACTGTTGATGAGCTAGTAATGAGGAAGTTCAACTTCTGCGTGATTGATGAGGTTGATTCCATTCTTATTGATGAAGCAAGAACTCCACTTATCATCTCTGGACCTGCAGAGAAACCGGGCGAGCAATATTATAAAGCTGCAAAATTGGCTGCAGCGTTTGAACAAGATCTCCACTACACTGTAAGAGATGATTTGTTTCTGAATTTTACATTTACATATATACTGCATATCTTCTCGTTCAGCCTCATTAGAGTAGATGTTGGGTTTTCTGGAAGAAATTTACATGCTGGTTGCATCTTTTTTCCTCACTTTATAAAGTTTGAATTAGGCTTAATACCTGACTGGCCAATATTTTAGCACAAAAGGGTCATTCTACTGGACCACCACTATGTATCACTAAGTCAAAATAGTAAATAAAATAAAATGATGCATAAACCTTTTCTTTTTCTTCCTTTTATGTTCTTTTTCAGGTTGATGAAAAGCAGAAAAGTGTTCTCATAACAGAACAAGGCTATGAGGATGCTGAAGAAATCTTGGGTGTGAAAGATCTTTATGATCCTCGAGAGCAATGGGCATCATACGTTTTGAATGCAATCAAAGCAAAAGAACTCTTCCTTAGAGATGTAAACTACATTATCCGAGGCAAAGAGGTCCTTATTGTGGATGAATTCACTGGTCGAGTCATGCAGGTTGGTTTTTGTTCCACTGCATTTCACCTTTTGGTCATCTACAGTCTAGATATGTTTTGCACTCGCATCTTTTGTCAGGTTTGTGTTTTGGGATGCATCTCATTTGTTGTTTAATATGTTATCGCAGGGAAGGAGATGGAGTGATGGGCTACACCAGGCTGTTGAAGCAAAGGAAAACTTGCCCATTCAAAATGAAACTGTAACACTGGCATCAATCAGTTACCAGAATTTTTTTCTCCAGGTGGGGAACATCTTTTTTTAATCCATTTGAATAAGTGTGCAAGATATCATGCGGATTCTGTTTTATCTTCCCCTTTTATTGTATTGGTTGTTGCTTATGCAGTTTCCCAAGCTTTGTGGAATGACTGGTACTGCAGCAACTGAAAGCACAGAATTTGAGAGCATATACAAACTTAAAGTCACAATTGTTCCTACAAACAAGGCCATGATAAGGAAGGTCTGTTTTAGAATTCTTCCATTGTGTGTTAAAAACCTTTGCTTACTCATGGAATGATTAAAGGTGTGTAGGCCAAATGCATCGGACCCCTAATCCGATTGGATAAATATTTTCTTCACCTGATTAAATAGCTACTGGGTAAACATAACATAGAGCTTACTTTTCATCTCTATTTCAGGATGACTCAGATGTAGTGTTTAGGTCAACTACTGGAAAGTGGCGGGCAGTTGTGGTAGAGATTTCTCGAATGTATAAAACAGGCCGTCCTGTGCTTGTTGGGACAACTAGCGTTGAACAGAGTGATTCACTGTCAAAGCAGTTGAAGGAAGCTGGCATTCCCCACGAGGTGGGGTATAAGTAATCTAATAATTTTCATTGTGGTATTAAACTATGAGTCATTTTCTGAAGAAACTAAATTTCTTATGCACAATATTTTTGCTCATGTGTACACACCCGCACACAAACTAGTGCTTTACAATTCTCTTTGCACTTAAGGAAAAATGAAAACTAACTGATATTATTCCATTTCAAGGTTCTCAATGCCAAACCAGAAAATGTGGAGAGGGAAGCAGAAATTGTAGGACAAAGTGGTCGTCTTGGTGCAGTAACGATTGCTACAAACATGGCAGGTCGTGGAACAGATATAATTCTTGGAGGGAATGCAGAGTATATGGCAAGGCTAAAGCTACGTGAGATACTCATGCCAAGGTATTACCTGAATGATCAATTGCAAGACTTTACTTGCGAGTCCTCCTGCTCTAGGTTGTTAGATGTTAAATGTGATTCTCATTTTCCCTTATCAAGTTTAAATGTATCTGTAAACCTTGGAGTATACTACATGCCATTTATGTTTCTTATCTAAACTGCTGAGAATCTTGCAGAGTTGTTACGCCAGCAGAAGGAGCTTTCGTGTCTGTTAAGAAACCTCCCCCAAAAAAGAATTGGAAGGTCTATCTCAGACAGGATCTTATGTGCATCTTCTTTGACAATGATCTTTAATATCACCCATGCTGACTATCATGAATTATCCTTGTGGAACTTCAGGTGAATGAAAATTTATTCCCATGCAATCTATCTAAGCAGAAAATTACTGCAGCAGAGGAAGCTGTAGAGTTAGCTGTTAAAACATGGGGCCCAAGGTCGTTAACTGAGCTCGAAGCGGAGGAGCGACTCTCGTATTCTTGTGAAAAGGTGACATTTTATTCATTGTCAGTTTCTTACACACTGAAGTTATAACAGCACAGTCGGTGTATTTCACCATCAATGAATTTGATTCCTTTTTCAGTCGAATGGCGACTTATACAGTTATCTGCACTGTTATATTTCATATTAATGGTTGCAGGGGCCTATTCGTGATGAAGTGATTGCTAAGCTGCGGGGTGCCTTCAAAGACATCGTTGAAGAATATAAAATCTACACCGAGGAGGAAAAAAAGAAGGTCTGCTTTCTCTTTTATATCTTTGATTAACAAGGAGAATTCTGGTATCTGGTCTCACCAGCGCTCTCCTATGCTGCAGGTTGTATTGGCTGGTGGACTTCATGTGGTAGGGACAGAGCGGCATGAATCTCGTCGAATTGATAATCAGGTTAAATCTGTAATTAGGCGATCAATATGGATTAGCTGAGTGTCTGTGGTCTTCTTTTCTTTCTTTCATATTGTAACTTATTATAATATAGGGTAGTAACACAATTCACATTTATACAGCTGCGTGGACGAAGTGGACGGCAGGGTGATCCTGGAAGTTCCCGTTTTTTCCTCAGTCTGGAGGATAATATTTTCCGAATTTTTGGTGGAGACCGGATTCAGGTTCGTTTCATTTTAAATGATTTCTGTTTATAGTTAAATGGAATAAAGCTCCCAAAGAGTTCTTAATGTTGCAAATTGTGTAGGGTTTGATGAAAGCTTTTAGAGTTGAAGATTTGCCAATCGAGTCCCAAATGTTGACAAAAGCCCTAGATGAGGCTCAACGAAAAGTGGAGAACTATTTCTTTGATATTAGAAAGCAGTTGTTTGAGTACGATGAGGTCCTCAACAGTCAAAGAGATCGTGTATATACAGAAAGAAGACGTGCTCTAGAATCTGAAAACCTACAATCTCTTCTTATTGAATACGCTGAACTTACAATGGATGACATCTTAGAAGTAATTTCTTCACCACCTTTATAACTATCTGAAATCTGGATAACTTTTTTATTTTTACTTATGTGAAATTCATATCTCATATACTCGATATGGTTTGGCTTGAATAGGCTAATATTGGACCTGATACGCCCAAGGAGAGTTGGGATCTTGAAAAACTCATTGCCAAACTTCAACAGTAAGAGGAACTCATTGTTGAGTTTTGAATGGTAGAACTAACATCATCTAACGACCGTAAAAGCATCATAAACTATTACGTGAGTGATTCATCTTGGCACATTCTGTTACAGATACTGCTATCTACTGAAGGATTTAACTCCAGAATTGTTAGCAAGCAATGGTTCAAATTATGAGGAGTTACGGGCTTACCTTCGTTTGCTTGGTCGTGAAGCTTACTTAAAGAAAAGGGTCGGTGTTTCTTGACATCATAAATTTATGAAGTTTGGTACATTATTTGTGGTGACTAATATATGTCAGGCAAGATGTACCTTCAGAAATTGCGTAAAAAATAGTTCATTTCAAAGTAGGAAAAGCTTGTTTTTGATATATTTACCAAGCCGTATGCGTTGAAGCTAACTATTTGAAACTAGTATAACCCTATTATGTATGGTTGTTCTTGAATTCGTTCAGGATATAGTTGAGGAGGAATCAGCAGGGTTGATGATGGAAGCAGAAAGGTTCCTTATTTTGAACAACATCGATCGGCTTTGGAAAGAACACTTGCAGGCAATCAAGTTTGTCCAACAAGCTGTGAGTTTACGAGGATATGCACAGCGGGACCCACTGATAGAGTACAAGCTTGAAGGGTACAACCTCTTCCTGGAGATGATGGCACAAATCAGAAGAAACGTCATATATGCAATATACCAGGTTCATCCCATTTCTCAGCTATTACTGAAGTATTGATTAATTCAAAGTGTATCAAACCTGGAGAATTTGGTTGTCTCGAGTCTTACCAATCAAATTCACTTTTTAACATGTCTAACAAAATATTGCTTCTGCAGTTCAAACCCGTTATGGTGAAGGACCCAAAACAAGAACAGAAAGAGAAACCAAGCAAATTAACATCGAATGGAAGGGGTAGCAAAAAGAATCCAAATCCTGTAGGTGTTGTAGAGGGATCCTCCTAGTTGACGAACTTTAAGGTTCCCCCAGGTGCTGCAGAGAGATCCTCCCACCCTTGCAATACCGGTTCTCAAAGAATACTTCTATAGAAGAAATTCAAAGGCAGAAAAGTTCTCCAGTTTTTGTTGAAGAAATATTTCCATGCTTGTAGATAGCCAGAATGTCAAAAAATGTTAAATGAGAAAAAAATCCATTTATGTGGCGTGCCTCTAAAATGGAACAGACTTGCCTATTGTATCATGTCATACCACTGCATCTGAAAAGAAATGGATCATGGATATACAATGTAAAGAAAGCTCTCGTACTGGTTACAAACAGCACAGCTATAGTTCCAAAACAAGATACCAAGTCTTAGTAAGTAAACTAAACTACAGTCAGAGACGCGATGATATGGAATGCTTGATACTGTCTGTCACAGGTGTTCAACCAGTTGCCCTCATCAGTCCCCTCTTGCTATAGCTTCAGTCTATTGAATGCTGCATTGCCAATAATGGGATCTCTCTATCGTCTCTCTTTTGCAAATACCAAAACCAGACCGGTCAAACAATGACTTCAGCTAGATTCTTATTGTATCTCATTATTCGCATCAGATGTTTGATGACAAAATGTGAGATATTTTAGTTGCCAATTTAAACCCTTTTTTTCTGAGTTTTTATGAAGAGAAAATAAAACTGCACATAGCACTAAGTGGTCCACATTAGGGCTCCTAAATCTTGAGAGCTAAAACCTCCTCTCACAAGTACAAAAACCAAAAACATGTGAAACCTTTTTACTTGCACTCTCTTTGAAGACAAATGACTACACACAGAAAAGTTTGTGAAAATGATATCTTCTATGGTTTTAGAGTGACAAATAATGGCAATGAAAAATACTACTACATCATCCCTGTAAAGTAGCTTTTGCATTATAATAGTATGTAGTAGCTTTTGTATCACCCAATACATGTCTTCATGTGCCATATAAACACCAATGCCATGCTCAGAACTAACCTATGACTATGAGGTAGGAAGATACTGGCTAAACTGTAAACCAAGTTCAATTATTTGGCATTATCAGCAGTGGTGTATTACTTAAGCTAAGACAAGAAAGAAAAATCCTAAGATCCTGCAATTAGGGATGTGCATCCTCCAAGAGATTTCATGATTTATCTGACTAATCAGAATTGAACTAATGTATGAGAAGAATTCAATGTACTTGTAAAAAATCATTTTCATGTATTTTAAAATTGATTTCTAAAGTTTTACGGCATATAATAGTACATATTGGCATATTGCATTACAATACTTGGACGCTTTTCGCGTATACGACCAACAGGCTAAGTCTAATGGGAGTTCAACTTTCACCAAAAGCGTGGTCTATTCCCTGAATTCAACCTCCACTTCCAGATTTACGTAGCAGTGGAAGTAGAAGAGCTAGATAGGCGCTCAATGATGTAGCGGCGAAAAAGTAAATTCGCGCTGAATCATATAGCGCCGAAAGGAATATTCTCATTATATCTTATGGCTAATAACATATATTCCAGATCTGATGGCTGAAATTATCTGGCGCTTTATCATTTAGCACCCCACCGCTATATGATTCAGCGCTAGACTGATGTGTCATGCTATCTAGCACTGCTATCTAGCACTCCCCATTAGACTTGGTTCTAAATTTAGCTGATGTGTTCTGCTACTTTTTGGTGGATATGGAACTCCCATTAGACTAAGCCTTAGGATTGGATGCAGAATCAACAACTATATTTCGTCACCGGACGACGACGAACCGTAACACAGCCGGTAATAGATAACTTTTTTTTTTGAAGGCACGGTAATAGATAACATTTTCTAATTGATCATATATTTATGCTGAAATGGTTGACACTGCTAACAAATGCAGGTTAAGGAGCAAAAACTCGGAAAGTAACAAATGCAAATTAGTAAATTGGAAATTAAAGGATAAGAACAACTAGGTATAATGAAAATTCATTGTGAGTACCACAAGAGTACTGAGTAGAAGTGACTCAAAGTAGAAGGATTATTACAATTGTTTTTGAATCTAAAAGATGATGATAATAAATAAATTAATAATGTAGATTAAGGTTTGAGAAGTATTTACTCTGAAGCTACCATCACTAGAGATATATGAGAAGTAGACAAGAAATTTAGTTGGTTACAGATAGAGTTTTGTTTACTAAAATAAAGAATGGAGTTGGAATTATAATGAACGTAGAATACACCAAACACAACAAATTTCATGTGCTCCGAATCAATTAGAGAATGTTGGTTAGAGACTGGTGGTGGGTCTGTCTCTTTCAATTTTAAGTTATCTCTTTTTTGTAGTGGAGTTAGGAGTGTTTTAACTCTTTTGTTGTAGTCTATATACCACATCTTCAATGAGTTATTGGGTTGGCTAAGCAACGTTCCATGCCAAAATATCTCTTTTCTTTGAATCGGTAAATAAACCTACCTAAATTTGGCCCCATTAGTGAGTATTTGGCCCCATGAAATAAATTCGAATAAGTTAAAATAGGGACATTTTAACACAAACCCCTTAGCCAAAAAAAAAATCGGTGGATACAATGATTTTTATTGGCCGATTTTATTTTAAGTTTTCATTCCTGAAAACGACTGCAACAATCGGTCGTTAAATGGTCCATAAACGACCGATTGTTGCTGTCATTTTTCATATCTGAAAAACGACTCGCATAATCGGTCGTTAATTGGTCCATCAACGACCGATTGTTGCTGTCATTTTTCATATCTGAAAAACGACTCGCATAATCGGTCGTTAATTGGTCCATCAACGACCGATTGTTGCTAGGTTTTTTCCAATCGGCTCTTGTTAAACTTTTTGTTAACCGATTATTTGAATTATCAATTTGACTTCTCAATCACCTCCTTTTTGGTATGGATTTGGTTGTCTTCAATTTCTGTATAGATTTGTACTCCTATAAATTCTTCATCTCCTCCTCCTGGTCAATTGATGCTCCATCTGTTCTTGTAAAATAGTTTAATTTTATTTTGGAAAACGATGAATTTGAGAAATGGGAAAATTTTATTGACCGATGATCAGATGAGGGATGACAGAATTGTTCTTGTGAATAAAAGAAAGAAAATTGAGAAGAAGAAGAACAAAAGAAAAAGAAAGAAAAATGATGCGGACGAGCAGGAAAGAGTTGCTGTGGAGAAAAGAAGGAAGATCGATCAGGAGGAGCAGAACCAGGAGTCGTGAACAGAGAGAAGAAGAGCGAAAAAGAAGAACGAAGAAGAAGAAAATCGGCCAGTACACATAAAATTATGGGCCGATTTTCAATTGGATTCGGACATCCCATAACACTCTTTAGTGGATGGATTTAAAATCTATGGGGCCAAATTTAATTAGGATAATTTAGTAATGACGAGTTTTAAACTCAGGTCGCTATATCATTCTCCAATGACTTAACTGCTACACTACAATGATATCATTCGATCCCAAAATATTTGTAGCTACATTATACTACAACTCTCATTAATCATTTCCGGTGAGAAATTGAAGGAGGCGAAAATTATATCACTACAGGCCCTTCCTAATTGAAGAGAAGTATCCTGATCAGCTAAATTTTACATGGGATTTTACCATATGCTGCTGTGGGTGCTCTTAACAATCAAAACCACAAGATTTTACCATGTTCTACACTTGACTGTTGGGCAGGTTTCAAGTGGATGATGGTACATTACTTGGAGAGGTACCCACAACTATGATGGATCATAGTAAATACACAGACATCAAAATCCATGACATGTTGCGGGACCCATTCTGTTCAGTGCTTTAACACCAGAAAAGTACTTATTGGAAGGGTTTGATCCGATTCAACGAGACGAAATGTACTGGATCAGACAAACGTAATAGCCAGAACATCCGTATCAACAAAGTCAC
>JAJJMA010027090.1:0-10292 GCA_023529015.1 Papaver nudicaule
TCACGAGAAACCAGCCTTGGCCAAAGGCCAAGGCCGGGGCGCCATGAGCCATGGCACCATGATAACAGTTTAGCGCTAAAGCGCTTTGGAGGTTGGCCTTGGCCAAAGGCCAAGGCCGTAGCTCCTTGGGCTATGGCGCCACAAGCCAATGGCGCTATGAACTCCTGGCTTTGGCCAAATAGCCAAGGCCACTCCTATACTCGTGTCCTGGAGGCACCACACTCACGTTGGTCATGACAATTAGTCATACGACTCTACTCAGACTCAACTCAACTACGCAATATCTGCGTATCACTCGAGACATCAAAACATCACACGGGGGGATAACATTAGGGGTATTGGTCTGGCGGTCTACGGCAGTTGAGATAAACTGATAGAGATAGTGGACAGTTACGAGAAGATGGCGTGAGTGGACATGTTCTACACAACTCAGGCAGTTACGGAAACCAACCCATGTCCTCCACTCTTCCACGACTTCCACCTTCTCTTTTGAGAGATCAGGGTGAGTTCAAAACTATAAATAGAGGCCTCCTCTATCTTCCAAGGCAAGAAGATCATCCAGAAACAACCAGATATTCAGAACACCTGAATAAACCAGAGCCTCAGAAGAAAACACGCCTGAGCAAACCAACACCCTTCTAGCCTTGGAGATTTCCAGTCACTCTCACGACGGAAATCTTGAATTCTTACACCCAAAACACATCCTCAACCTGATCTCAAGTTTCTTCGTTGTTTTCCTCCCTAGATCAACCTCTATCCTCTCTTTGACCGAAGCAAGACGTGAACGGCCATTGACTTGGTTTAGGCTCGTCTTGTTCGACTTTGATCTCGAACACTACGAAAGTACCCAGAGATAGGGCTGCACAAGAAAACCGTTCAAAACCGAAAACCGAACCGAACCGAACCGATAAAAAACGAACCGAAAAACCCGAACCGATGGAACCGAGGTTAAGGTATAGGTTTTGGTTCTAGAACTAGGGCTGCACAAACCCAACCCTAACCCACCACCCAACCCACAACCCACCCAAAAAAAACCAACCCAAACCCAACCCACCCTTAAGATGGGTTGGGTTTGGGTCATTGCTTTTGAAACCCACCCCTAGGTGGGTTGGCTTTGGGTTTAAGCTAAACCCACCCTACCCAACCCACCAACCCACCATATAATACACTAACCCTTAGATTTACCTACCCATGCTTCATCCTCACATCTCAGCCATCCATTGCTTTATATATAACAGAAGGAAAAAAAACCTAAAACTTTCTATCAGTCTTTCACTCTTTCTTTTCCCGCAACTGCCACAAACCCTAGTAGTATCTCAGTCTTCTTCTCTTCTGTCTCTCTCGATCTAAAGAAGAAATTGAACCCTTGCTTTAAGAAATCGAACCCTTGTAGACAGTAGACGTTCACTCATACAGTCATACTTCTTGTTTAAGACTTTTGACTTATTGTAGACTTTTATGTGGTTTTTAAGTTGTGCGAGATTCATTTTTTGGCATTATGAGTCTTATGACTGTTTTATTAAGTGGCGAGGATCAAAATTTTAAAAGTATTTCATACCAAAATTTTGACTGAAAAATTGGTGGGTAACCCACCAACCCACCCTACCCACCCACCTAAATGTTGGGTTGGGTCAAAACCCAACCCACTGTAAGGGTGGGTTGGGTTTGGGTAGGCAAATTTTAAACCCACCCCTAGGTGGGTTGGCTTTGGGTTTAGGCTAAACCCAACCCACCCGACCCAATGTGCACCCCTATCTAGAACCGATCTAGTTTCGGTATAAGGTATAGGTTTAACCCATCGGTTAACCGAAACCGACATGAAAAAACCGAAAAATCCTAGGCCGTTAGATCTACCTACCCTCAATAATCCTAGGCGTCCATCCTAAGTATTTATGTCGTCAAAAATCTAGAGAAAGCAGTTTCTTTCTTTTCCTTTCCCTTTTGTTCTTCTTTACAGAGAAGAAGAGGCGATAAACACCACCACTCCACCACCATCTCTTCTCTCGATTACACCACCTCTCCACCACCATCTCTTCACTCGATCTTTTGATCACCACCATCAACTCTTCAATTCAAAGTATGTTAGTATTGCAAACCCTATATCTAAGTTTGTAAACTGTTTACTCCTTTAAAAAAAAATCTGTATAACGTTGGATTAATTTTGTTGTTATGATTTGATCAAAATAGTTTAGTTTTAGATATGGGTTTGTATTAATTTTTCTGTATACCTTAGATTTGGATTTGATTTGAACTAATTAGGGTTCTTGATAAATTTGGGGGTTTTTATAATTTCATGGATTTTAATTTGATGTCAGGGTTTTGCGAGAGGAACAAGATGAGGATCTGGATCTGCTGCACAAGAGTGAAAAGGAGTCTAAAGCAAGCTTTGATATCAGAGAAATAGTAGTTTTAATTTGCTGGTTATATGTGATTTATGCAATATGCTATTGTGGGTTTGTGATAAAATCTGTATATGTTGTTTTCATGTGTTGGCTGTTTAGAAACCCTTGTTAGTTGTGAATCTGTGAATCTGTGATGCTGACATTGTGTTTGTGAAAATGCATAAGTGATGCTTTTGTGCAAATAAACATGCAGTAGCCTTGATATGAAACTGAACCATGTTGCCTATGTGCTTATTGTGTTTTTTTTTTTTTTCTGTTTTCCTTCGAATTGAATATATGGATAGTGAGAGATTGAATTACTGTGTGTGTCTTCTAATATGCTCATAGTATGCTCATAGTGTGTAGCAGAAGTTCTTGCCTTAAGTGTTTTCTGGTTTTAATTCTAATATGCTCATAGTATGCTCATATGCTCATAATGTGTGTGTGTGCCATAATGTGTACTCAGTATGCTCCTGTTTTCTTTAATGTTTCAACAGTTAATCCTTACTCTCATTTCTTGTTGTCTACTCTTGATTGTTTTGCAGAGTTGTTGGGTCAAGTGCCGGAGGTGGTGGACGACTAGATGCTCAATTCTGCTCACAGACAGGATAACTACTTTCATTTGTTTTGAGTTTTTATGCTTGGATTTGGAACTTAAAGACTTATGTGGATTAAAACTACTATGTTCTGTTTGAATTTTGTTTTTGTGTGTATGATTAAGTTGAAACTTCAATGGATTATGAATTAAAGTATGAAACTACTATGTTATTATTATTAAGTTGAAATTATAGGTATGTCAGTATGTGAATGTGACAGGAAAAATGGCAGGAAACATGACCTGAAAACTGACAGGAAAAACCTTATTTCTGTCAGTTTTCACTGAATTTTTATTACAAAAAGCCACTGATTTTATTTACGCAAATGCCACTGACATGAACCCGAAACCGAACCAAGAACCGTACCGAACCGAGGGTGAACCGAAGAACCGAAAAACCGAAGGTTAAGGTTAAGGTTTTGAATTTAGAAACCGAACCTCCTTCGGCTTAAGGTATAGGTTCAGTAGAAAAACCGAACGAACCGAGCTTGTGCAGCCCTACCCAGAGACGGTGCATTGTTTTTCCAGGTAAAAACATTTCCCTCCCTAGATCAACCTCTATCCTCTCTGTGACCTAAGCAAGACTTGAACGGCCATTGACTTGGTTTAGGATCGTCTTGTTCGACTTTGATCTCGAGCACTACCAAAGTACCCAGAGACGGTGCATTGTTTTTCAGGCAAAAACAGTTGGCGACCACAGTGGGAGATCAATATCTCGGTTTCAGAAGGTTTTCCTTAAGATGTCTGAACTAGGAACGTGATCTAATACTGAAACACCTAATCCTCATCTCAATACCCCAACCTCAAAACCTACAAGAAAGACATGCTCTAGTAGAAATTACCCACCATCGACGGGGAAGGCAAGCACCCGCCGGCGACTCTAGGTATAGAAGAAGTATCCCGACGACAAGACACCCTCACTAGCCAACAAGCGAACATCACCGCTGCCCTAGTAGATATTACAGCCTATCTCCAGTCTCTTGCAGAAAAGATGCCAAATTCTCCTACTGTCCCAGCGGTGGAAAGAATCATCTCGCGAACGAGAGACGAGTCGACCACGGCTTTCCGCCACCAAATCTCCACTCCCTCCTTCCCAGTGTATGACGGAACTGGCAGCGCACGCGAACACGTCTCACGCTTTCTAGAATCTCTGAAGGAATACGGATACAGTCACACCTTGAGACTCAACGAGTTCCCGAAGTCTCTCGTTGGGGAGGCTTATCAATGGTACACCCGTCTCACACCAAAAGCCACAAGCACCTGGAGCGAATTGACGAACACATTCTTCAAAGAATACCTCTTCGGAAAGGTAACACTCTCTGATCTAAGAAAAATGCACCAAAAGACAGGTGAGTGCCCCGACGATTATGTGAAGAGATTCATAGGACAAGCCCTTGGCTGCTGCGCTCCTGACATAATGGAGCCACAACTAGTGGAAGTCTGCACCAGTACCATGACTGCCATCTACCGAGCTCTTCTGGAAGATTTCCAATTTCAGAGTCTCTCTGAACTTCAGGAAGCGGCAGCCCGAGAAACCACCATAATCCCTGCCCTGAAGGGAAAAGCTCAACTACTGAGATATGAAAAACTCCACGAAGCTTATAAAACCCCTGCGTCTAGGGGCCTAGACGACAACAACAGGAAAAGGAAAGCATGAGAGCATCTTGCTGAACGCAAGGTACAAGACTCAACACCGACGACCATGGCTAGAGATATGACGCCAGAAGAGGGATCACAAGAGGAGGGGACCGACTTGCTGAACGACATCTCAACAAGAGAAGCAGGGGAGCTACTAGACTCCTGGGTCCAAGACAAATTAGTGGAATTACCCGAAATATTGAGAATTCCTACTGCCGAAGAGATAGAGCACCCCCGATACTGTCACTACCATAGGAGAGTCGGGCCCGCCACGATCCAGTGTTACATCTTCAAACGTATACTCGGAGATCGCATCCTCAAGGCTAAGGCGTTTTCTCACGGACTACATCAAGGGCCTCCACGCATCCAAACTCTCACTGACCACAAAGAGCATGTGAATCAAAGGGTGGAAAGTCTAATGCACCAATTATGCGAAATCCTATGCTTCTCAAAGCCTCAACGCCGAGATATATTCACAGCTCTTAACTACGTGGTATCGAGGAGACGACTACCACTTGAGGAGAGAAGGGATCCACGCTCGTCAGCTCAAAGCGAAACTTCGGTGAAGTATGACTAGGGACTGTTAGCTAGACAGGGCTGGGGAATCCTCACTACGACGCATCTGCGTTCCACCGAATTTCCCAACACATTGCTAGACCCATGAACGAAAATCAATATCATCTCTGCGACAACACTAGAGGTGGCAAGAATCCCACTACATGATGCCGCCCTTTCACCAACAACGTTGGAGGATCCAGAAGGAAGGTCAGTGGTGACCCATGGACAAATAACTCTGCAGATAAAAGTGAACAAAGTACAGACGGAGGCCGAACTCTACGTCGTCGCACAAAGTTTGGAATACGACATGATTCTTGGCCATCCTTGGTTCGACAGCAACCGAAGCTTGCTCAACGGGACTACCACCCCGCCAGGAACCTCGACTCAACCGGAAGACCTCCAAATAGCAACAATATCCCTATACGAAGAGTTGGGAGCCTTGACGGGCTTCGAAGAGGAAGCAACAAGGATTACACTCCCGCAAAAGGGTGACATGG
Source organism: Papaver nudicaule (assembly GCA_023529015.1). Taxonomy (NCBI): domain Eukaryota; kingdom Viridiplantae; phylum Streptophyta; class Magnoliopsida; order Ranunculales; family Papaveraceae; genus Papaver; species Papaver nudicaule. The sequence continues at coordinate 5,670 of JAJJMA010027090.1, forward strand.
CTCTCATAACGAGGTACGAGTGGATCACACACCCTTCTCAATATTTAAAAAAATGGATGACCCTTTTCTCTAGTCTCGACACCCTTAGCATCATATTCAATAAATTGAACACGGAAGACGGGCGCATCAGCGAAAGGTCTACCGACCACACTCGGAGATCACTCCTCCACATGAAATTCCACCACCCTAGAGCCCTATTGACTAGCAATAAAGACTTCAAAGTAGGGGAATGGGTGATGAAGATTACCCGGAGAAGAGGAGAGCAACCCAAGGGACCTTACATAGTCGCAAAATCTACCCCAGATGGGTATTACAGGCTGGTTCCGGTCGGAAGCGAATACAAGAATGCAATAACAATCAAGAAAAGATGGGTGAAAGCATACCATAATTAATTCTTAGTTATAAATGCAAATATATATCTATCGTATGTAGTCAAAACATGAAACCCATTCCCTCATTGTCTTTGAAGTAAAAAAAAAAAAAAAAAAAAAAAAAAAAAAGGGCTCTCCTTAAACTACAAGTCTAGAAACAAAACCAAAACACTCAGAAAAAACCAGACAATACGATGGCCCCAGCTCTTTCACGGTTGTCCCTCATCTTGTAGAGCACGTTTCGCTCTTCTTCGAGCCTAGCCTCCAATTCAGCAACCTCCCTCTTTTTCGTTGCGAGAACGTCATCTGTAACAGCATCAGCCTGAACTTTAGAACACTTTCGCCTTTCGAACCTCTCACGAAGCCAAGCCACATTAAAAGATTCAGATTCGGCAGCAGCTATAGCATCCTCCCAATCCTGCAACATCTCTGGTTCAACCCTGTGCATGGAGTACTCACGCCTCTCAGCAATCCACTCCAACAGAACCCCGACAAAGCCTTTTACTAAAGCACGATTCACATCCTCCCTGGCAATGTGCCCGAACTCTCTCTAGATACGTGTATACATGTCTTGATACGCTTGCGATATGACGAAGCCACCTACAACTACCTGATTAGCCCTGACTCTGCTCAAAAGAGAGAACATAACGCCTCGATTCGGATAAAGAGTGTTCAGCCTAGCCTCCCTAGCCCTCATCTCGGCGTCGATAGTGTCTTCGAGTCAGAGTGCTCAATCTCCTCAGTATCACCATCATCTACAACTTCGTCACCTGTACTCTCATCCACGGGCACATCCACAGCGACAGAAGAAACCGCGCGGGGATCACAAGTCTCCTTGGTCATCATCATTTCTTCGCGCATAAACACGCCGATTCCCTTCATGAACTGAGGAAAAAGAGAGAAATCAATAACCACGTGAAGTTAAGAGCTACCGATGGCCCATGAACAAGGAAGAAATAGTTAGAAGTATGAAAGGGCACGAGTCCCTTACCGTGCCGGGACTCGACGCCTCACGAAGCGGCGAAGGATTATCAGTCCTTCCAAGTACCTCCTGATCCCCGTCATCCACGTTCGAAGATCCCATGGGTTCGTTGTCTCCTGGATGATTCATCTACAAGAAGGAAACATAAGAATAAGAACCTCGCATTGACATGGAAATAAAACAACCTATGCGGTGGCAAAGAATTCATTACCATCACGTCCGCATCCTCGTAGTCAATGGGAAACTCATCAACTGCCCTCTGAGAGACATACCCCTTACGAAGTCTCATCTTAGGTCTTTCTCTCCTGGCGCCTCGAACAAGAGTTATGTCGTCCAACTGGGGACTCAGAGTTGAACTCGCTTGCGAAAGGATAACGAAAGGTAAGGAGAGGACATCTAACAATCAAGAACAGATTACAATCAAGCTATCATACCTGGAAGGGACACCGCGACTGACGAAGCCATGGAGGACTTCAAGAGTGTCATTCAAAAACGCATGATATTCAGGGGGTCACCCTCGTCGGTCTGTAACGGAAGATAAAAGGAAAACGACGATTGGGGTAGAGCGACACGTCAAGTGAATCTCGCAACTCAGCTACAGAAGGCACGGGAAGCAATCTCGCGGGAATGTCTTGGTCGAAACCCACCACCCTTGCTGCTCTATCAATGTTGTAAGGCATCACCACCTCCTCCCCACGAAAATAACCGAGGATGTAACCAGGAGTACTGCTGTTAATAAAGATAGCCTCCCCGACAGTGAGACCACTCGACTCCCGAGGCCCCGATCGTATCTCAACACCAGGTGCTTCCGTGAAAGTCATAGGCTGTACGATCTCGGAGGAGGAATTGGTGTACCACGGGTGGAAGTTAACATTCCTCTCGTCATCCAGCAAATCTCCCAGTTGCGGAGAAGAAATAGGCAATTTGGTGATCCACTGCAAGATTCGAGGACTCTCTTTCAGTGTCTTACCCAAAGCAGGGGCGTTTTTAGGTCTATGAGATTTGTAGTGCTCCCACAATATTGCCTGGACAAATGAGGGGTTCAAGTAAGTACTAACACCCGGCACCGACATGTCTCGGACCAGAGTGTCAAGTTGAGCATACTGGGAACCAAGAAACAGGCTATCGATAGGCAAACTTCGACCGTGAGCCAGGAAAACAGCCAGAAGGACGACATGGGGTTTCAAGGTACCAAGGGGAGCATCAGCAAAGACGTCTTTAAACAACCAGAGTACCAAGAACGCCGCAATGCAAAGGGTGCTCTCAGGCTTACAACCAGCGGGGCTCGCGCCGCCCACATACCAGTGACTAGTCCATGCTATATAATTCTCGCTTGAATAAGCTTTAGCCACTTACAATTCTTGAATCTTCTTGTTCAAGACTTCAATCATCGCGTTCTGAGCCGAAGAATAGCTGTCTGAAAGATTCCCCAACATTGGAAAATGGTATAAAGCAGCAACCGCCTCTAAAGAAATAGCGAACTCGCCCCAACTCATCACGAAAGTCTTGGTCGCCCTACACCAACGAAGGAGGAAAGTGACGATAGCGCTGGCATCCTTATATATTTTCAAACCCCCGGTTGCCTTCACCGCATAGAGGATGCCCGCTCGCTCCAAAATTGGCTGAACCTTCTTGTTAGTTAGCATGAAATCATACCAAGCACAACATTGCGCCACGGGAAACTGAGGAACTTTAAAGTCGACAGGTGCACCAGCATACACCTTAGACTCCATGCAAAACCTGATAGCCGCATCCGGCACCACCATGGAGGAATCATCGAGGTCTCCTCGCCTCGGAATGAAACAAACAGAGAAATCTTCCCGATCAACAAACACATTCGGATTCCTGACAACGGGAACATATGAAAAACCATCGACACAGCTGGGAGTCTTAGCAGCAGTATCACGGACGGAATGATGACTGGAAACCGTCTCTTGGTCACCACCGCGTCTTCTCTGTAGTACACGAACAATTCCAAGTAAGTCACTACATACTCATGATAATAATTACTTTCTCAGTAACATGAATAGTCACGCATGCACACGTACTATAACATATGTACAAAACAACATATAAGCGACACTACAGAGGAACGGCCTTAGTATAAACCAAGGTCGTGGCTAAAAAAAAAAAAAAAGGGATTGATACGTATAATCTCTGTACTCTTGATGACTAGAGTTATTAAGGCGGAATTCAAAATAACAATAGACGAAAGATAGGTAGAACGTAGCACAAGGACAAAATTACGAAGAAATATATCTTCTCTAGATTATGAACAAGACAATATTACAATTCTCTCTTTCACGCTCATAATCTGCTAAGATTGCTTTTGCAATACAATGATTACCTCACAAACTTCTTCTCTAGATTCACTAGATGCCTTCGGTGTCCAAGCTATGAGCTAGGCACCTCTATATATAGTGGTTTGGGTTTCCCCAAAACCTCCTAGGAATCTATTTCCTAATCTAAGAATCCTTCTTTATAAAGAATCCTTCTCTATATAGGAATCCTTTCCTAAATAGAGTTCTTCCCTCAATTAACTCGAGGTAGACTAAGTTCCTAAAGAGACTAGGATACACCTGTATCATGGGTCCCCCCTTTAAGAACTTGAACTCCAGTGAGAGTTAGAAATGGAGGTTAGGGAACTCGAGAGTTCCTTTCTCCCTGTTGAACCACTTAGCCTTGCTGGGAACTTGACCTTGACATCCAATTAGGAAAGATTCTCTTTCTCCTTGCCGTGTCTTAGTCACTCTTCGCTCCAAAATGCAATCTTCTTTCAGCGGCTCCTCTCGATCAAACCATAAGTCTTCTACGCGCGGTAAGATCATCTTGTCTCCCCATCATCATCCAGTAATGGTGGTTCAAACAACTTCAAGTATTTGGCATTAATGACCGAGTACATTCCTAGATAAGGTGGTAAATCGAGACGAAAGGCATTGTCACCAATCTGGTCGAGAATACGAAACGGTCCATACCTCAATGGCTTCAACTTCTTACCTTCCCCTTTCAACCTTTCCTTTCCTAACTTCAACCATACCATGTCACCAACACCAAAATTACAAGGAACAAGATGCTTGTCATGCTTTGCCTTGTATTTGGCTTGTGACTTCTTCAATTGTTGTTTTTACCTGGAAAAACAATGTACCGTCTCTGGGTACTTTCGTAGTGCTCGGAGATCAAAGTCGAACAAGACAAGCCTAAACCAAGGATGGCCGTTCCCGTCTTGCTTCGGTCACAGAGAGGATAGAGGTTGGTCTAGGGAGGGAAACA
>JAJJMA010027121.1:0-10912 GCA_023529015.1 Papaver nudicaule
TAGGGAGCTCAAGATCAACAACAATCACAAATGGCTTCTTTCATAAAAAAATGTAGAACTATTAGTGGTTGTGTATGGGAGGTCTGGTGGTGGTGGTGGAAGAACTTTTTTTCAATTCAAAATCTTTAAAACAATATGATTTCTTCTCTCAAAACTGTTGAATGCTTTATTTTATAACAAGTACATTCACAACCGTCGAGTAACATCATTCCTGTCTACAACAGCATTTCTACAAATTTCATTTCATTTCGAAGGTTGTTGGAATTGTGGCGCTCTGCATCTAAATTTATCTGAAAACAGACTAATATATTTCTTCGAAACTATCCAAATGGTTCAAATTCAATCTAGCCCAAGGAATCCATCCTTTTGCTAATTTAAACAGTAACTTCTTACCACACCATTATCTTCATAATCTTCAATTATAAAACATGAAGGAGATTGAAAGATATTGGGATTCTGATGATGATGTGGTAAGAAGTTACTTTTTAATTTTACAGATCCTAATAATAAATCACCAGGGAGTTATGTGTTCCTTGTAGATCACTAGATCTAGAGAATGGAGGTGTTTGTGAGCATTTCATGCCTTGCAGTTGGAATTAGATTGGCTTTAGATTGATAATAGTACGGGAAAGATATCACTGTTGTTCATTGTAAGAATCAAAACTAATGCTGAATTTTCGATTTTTCTTTGTGTTTTGATGCATATACTAAAATCTAATAAGAGTTTTTTTACATTTGGTGGTGCAAGTTAAGAATCTCAGTCAATAAATTGATATGCTAAATGCTTGGATGCCGACCCTTCCACACGCATATTTGTCTTCAACATCAGAGGAATCTTCTCATTGTTTACAAAATTAAGGAATTCGCTTCCAAATTATTGATAGGCCACACCCTAGATTTGAATTGCTTAATTGAGTTCTCGGCTTACTTTAAGCAATACACCAAAGAATCATTTGAGTTATAAGGTGATTCAATACATGCTAGGATTTGTTTTGTCAAAAGTTGGATTAGTGCGACCTTTGACAGACATTGACAATAGCACACTTACCCTAGTGAACGGCAAGGCAAGTCAATCTATTGGCTTATCAATTATCATCTTCTTTGGTACTGTTTTTGTATTTGGTGTAAAGAATTCTGCATCTTTGAGTTATTCTGTATTGATTATTCAAAATATCAATTTACAGTTTCGGATTGTTTCGGTTATTGAGCTTCTGCTATTCAGGATCGTTCATGAAGGAACGATTCTATGATTTTCTTGTGCATGCTCATCTGGCTTGGCATAACGTGTTTAAGGAAAACAATTAGAGAATCCACAACCCTATATTCAATAATCTGTTAAGAGATGGACATCAAAAATTATTTCGAATTATTATTTTCAGAGAAGTAGCACGTACATGATCAATAGTAATAGTGGGTATGTTTACTCTAAATAAGCACACTCCTTGAAGACCCATGAATATTGGGAGAATTTATAATTAAAGCACTCCTCGCCCAGATTTCTAATGGCTTCGCAGCATGCAATCTCCGGCTTCTCAAAAGCAAGTGATTTCTGAAGAGAGAAATTAACAGCGCAGGCTAAAGCCACTATTGGAATTAGCGCGACTTCTTTCACGCAGGCCCAAAGGCCTTGGGTCGAAATCAATCCATTGCCATTGACACCATCACCAATAGGGACGACGACATCATGAGTAGCTGTGGTTGTGGAGATATTCATCGACATCAACACGCTCAGTAGGACTGCACATGTTACTGCAATCAACATTCGTTTAAAAGAACTCATATTGGTTCTTCTACTTGAGCTTATATAGACGGAAAGAAAGTGGTAGACAAGTTAGAAGACTTAGAGTGGATATTTCGAACAAAGAAAGGGTGTGGTTTTTATAGATAATCTGATTATGGAGGTAACTTACACTCTTAAATATGATATTAAAATTTTTCATTACGTTTTTTGTCATCAGTTTCAAAGAAACCTTAACACCACCAGTTAAGTAGGCCTTTTCAAAGAGGATCGACGTTTCCACAATTAAAAATAAAATAAATGTTTGTGATTTTTGCTTCAATAATTCATAATTTTTTTGCTTTGGGGTTGAAACTCTACATATGCTGGGAAGAATTCTGGAATTGGAGCAAAATTGTCACATGCATGATACAGTAGTCTCTTCTATTTTTGATTAAATATCCCAGTGATTCATTGAATAGTCAGTCACACCAGGAATCCAACTGCAGTCTGAAGTGACAATCAAAGGAAGTTCTTGTTACTATACCGATGAAAGTGTTAGAACTTGAAATGACTTGATTTCTAATATGCCCAATGAAGTTGTTGCTCATAGAAGCGAACAAGAACTTTTTAGTATTTCTTTTCATGCATTCTGTTAGTACTTGGGCTTTTTGTTTGTTTGCCACCTCAATTTTCTTTTGTACATGTTGCCTGACCCTGATATATATATATATATTTTTACAAGAGCAAAAAGCCATTCTCCAAAATGCCATGTTAACTATTAGACGTAATCACAACTATTTTTTACAGATTACAGTGAGTTCTCTTGATGGAATGCCCCAAAACCGTTTTCAGGTTGAGCCCCATAACAATATAGTTGCCTTTCCTCTCCCCCAAAAGATTTATTTGTATATCTCAAATATTAGAGTCCTATGGATTGAAGAAATAGCACTACAACTCTAACAGTACTTTCAGGTTGAGTTATGGGCTTATCAAGTAATGTAACTGAATAAAATCTAAGTTTGTACATAATGTTGATTGTTGCTAATATTTGGGCAAACTGATAGGATAGTTAACAACTGAATTTGAATTCTCTTCTTGATATCGGCAAGCTTGTTTGGAATTGCAAGATAAAAACAAGGATTGCAGGATGAAATTGAAGTCCCATATTATGGTGGACTATATATGAAATTTAAATTACATGGGTGGATCTTTTTGTACAGTTACAAAGAAAAAACAAAAACATTAGTAACTCAAAACTGTTCTTCTCTTTCTTTGGTTTAAAACAGACATAGATCAACACCGCCCTGCGATCTTCTGTTGATTCCTTAGCTTTCGGGAGAATAACTGGGATCAGAAGAAAGGAAGAGATCTAGATGTAAAATTTTTGAGAGAAAATATCATAATACGAACACATTTATTTGATGATGATGATGTTATTGAACCATGTTTGATGATAATCATTGATGAAGAAGTAGTAGCATTTATTTGATGATGATGATGTTATTGAACTGATGATAATCATTGATGAAGAAGTAGTAGCTAGCAGTCTGCTATGCTTTGATCTTCAGGCTAGGGTTTGCTTTCTTTCTCTATTCAACTTCAATACAGTACTTATAGGAAAGGGCTTGGATTAGGGTTCACATATTACCGTTGATTTCAATTGCATTATTTAAATCTAACGACTGATGTATATATATTTGAAGGACCGACATGTGCTATGAAGGGCTATGATATGTGATTGATACGTGGACAATTGTGTGTCGTGTAAGAGTGGAATCTTAGCAGCCCAGAAATTGATGTTGATCGATAAAGAATTTGGTATGTGAGCGAGTTTGTCACTGTAGCCAATGTGAGCTAGGCACATTGGTTTTGGATGGGTTGCTTGATCGCTGCAAGCATCTAGTTCTCTATAACCCAACAGACGTATGTATAAACGGGCAAAAGCCCAAGACCATAACTTTTACTCTTCCTTGAAAACCCTAGCACCTTGAGAGGGTTTCTACTTCTTTTTCTTAGATTTGAAACTCCTCACAATCATCACCCTTTATTTCAGTAATCTGTTAAGACATGGACATCAAAAATTATTTCGAATTATTATTTTTAGAGAAGTAGCATTTACAATTGCAAGTGCCAAAAAAGAACAAAGTACAAGTGATTTTAGTCATGGTAAGGGGTGAAATGCAAGACAGCATCATCGACAAGATGAAAGATTGAAATTTTCAGCCATTATTCTGTTTTACTAACGTTAGTTGATTATGGAATGGCATGAATTCGATACCTTGCCTGCATCTCCAAAGGATTGCAAACGCAACTTCTCCGGGATAATTAGGTCGATGCTCATGCCCTCGATGAAGAACAAGAAACCTTGTCCACACCAAATTTTAAGTAAAAGGATAATGCAAATTTGATATTTACAGTTATTTCATTGAGTTCTAGGCTTATCGATCACGCAATGTAACTCAAAAAAAAAAAAAAAAAAAAAAAAAAACAAGTTTGTAAATAGATGTTATTCAGAGAAATTGTGTGTAGATACCGCACTTTCAGCTAGGCATGAGCACATCAAGCACTACATAATATCTTTGGAACGGACATATTTTCCAGGGGAAACCCATATGGATTTTTAGTAAAGCCCAACAAACACATATACTGGCAAAGCCCACAACCATGGCTTTACTCTTGCTTTGAAAACCCTAGGAGGGTTTTTACTTCTTCTTCTTAGATCTAATCGAAGCTTAGCTTCACACAAAGAAGCAGCAATAACACACGGTCAAATGGGTGTTGTGGATGTAAAATTAATTGGTTTGTTTGGGAAATCTGGTCGTGGTGGAAGAACTTGTTTTCGATTTTAAAATCTTGCAGCATTATGATTTCTTCTCTCAAATCGATAATATCCGAATCCATCTTCACCATCGGCATCATAATCCTATGAAGTATAGTGAAGACACGAGGTAACAAATTCCTCTTACTCTGATGATGGTAACGAGTTTGTTACCATCCAACTAGTGAAGTTGTCGACAATCAATCACAAAAATCCAATTCAAAGTGAAGGTGTTATTGTTAAAGGGCAATTGTGGCAAGAATGATGATCTAAAATGTAATTTTTTTTTATAGTTCCCAATCTTGATTTTTATTAATCTTTCTTTTCAATGAATTTATTAGAGATGAGTTTTTGTTTAGACTTGCAATGAATTTCTTAGTGAAGTTGCGAAAGCATATTTCAAGCTACCCTGTAAATTCTGGTTGGGTTCCACGAAATCGTCCTTTTTGATTTCCAACTTAATAAATCACTAAAACCACAACTACTGCAACCATCACCATTTCTACAAACTTCATTCCATGTCGATAATTCAGCTTGATAGGTCAAGCCAACAGATTCGATTTGCAAGATCTAGTTCTGGGCTTACCAAAAAACAATGAATCTTTGTTGATTTTGCACTATATGAGATGGCTCAATACATGGCTAGAATTCGTTTTGTCAGAAAAATTGGGTGTTGCACACACCACTATTGCACATCGGGTCAGTTCATTTGGATTCGGCACTTGCTTGTAGCAGAATTCCCTTATTCTGAACTTATTCTCTAATAAGCTTAATTAGCGCGACTGAATTACCTGAGGTCCTCATTTTGATACGATGAGTGAGGATGGTTCTGCTTTTCAGGAAATGAGTTACTATGTGGATATCCTAGAAGAACATTGCGTCCGTGATCACAATACTAGTACTAGTGATGCTAACTGATGATTGTGAATCAAGAAGATGTAGAAGAGAAGTTGTTTGTTGTACTCGTGTGCTATAGTTGCCTCTAGTTTCACAATTGGATTTCGGGGTCACTTCTTTATTTTTACTTATGAAAAAAGCAAAAATGGTGGCTTCCGAATTTGATAGTAATAATATTGTACTTCTCTATTCGGTTGTATCTTCGAAAGTGGAAGACTTTTGTTTTTTGTTTTACAGTAAATTGATGATAATTTCTGTGATTTTTTCTTCAATGATTCATAATTCTGTTGCTTTGGTGTTGAAACTCCACACATGCTGGGAAGAATACTGGAATTGGAGAAAAATTTCCATATGCTAGTCTCTTCTATTATCCACTGATTCACATGCTAGTGAGCACAAGGTGTTAGGAATGATGCAACCCTCAAGCCAGATTATTAATGGTTGCTAATGCTTTAGCATTTTTACCCATTGGTAGTGATTTATTCGCGACTGTTGTCATTTGCTCCACGATTTTTTGGTGTGTTTTCATGTGAGCAGCGACATTAGCTCCAAGTTCCTACGACTAACTACAAGGCATTTGCCATTGGTATTCGATGTACATTGCCTTACATGCAGTAAAAAAACGATTTGGAATAGAATCTAAGGCAGGCTATGTTTATACTGACCACCAGGCATACAAACTGATACCACTGACCAGACTAGTGTTCCTTGCAACTTGCACATTCATCACACAAACAAAACCAAGGTTATTATTATTATTATGCTTTTAGATCTAAATACGATTTTCTGTAACAAGAAAAATTTGAGACCAGACCATTGTTTGTCAACTGAAAAAGAAAAGGACCAGGCATATAAACTGATATCACCAGACTAGTTCATCATCACAAACCAAACCACGGTTATTATTATTACAAGCATACTACCCGGTGCATACGCACCGGAAGTATCCGAAGCATTAGGACGGCAATGCATGGGTAGATTGTATAACAGTAAACTTTTTGAATTCCTCATCCAATTGAAAGTTATGTTTCTTGTTTCAATGATTGGATTGTGTTTAATTATTGGCTGAGCGGGTTGGATTTGTTCATCATCCGTTAACAAAATGCAGTCTCGTAGACTGCATTATCTCAACCTTGTTAAGAGAATTAAAGAACCTTTTGCGTTAATGCCGAATTCCACCGTATAGAGATCTCCTTACTGCCGCTAAATATGTATAAGAATTTGTTGCTCATCTTGGTGCTTATCTTCTTCATAAAATTTGAGCCTTGGTGACGGTATCAACCTTACATGAAAAAAATTGCTGATTCAGATGTCTTCCACTTTTGTTCCTCAAACCCCTGTATCATATTAAAGAACGTATCTAATGCTCAGTATTGTTGATTGCTTCTTCATATAATTTGAAGACGATATCAATCATTTCATACGTATGTACATGATCGTTTGACTTCAGTATATCATGATGTAACCAATCTAAACCACCGAAAAAGCACTTCTTGCATTTAAGAAAGTCTCTAGATTAACTCTTCGTTGAAAAGATGGAGATGTGAGGCCTGGTGGGTCTAATCTGTATTTAAGATTGTTGAAGGTATGTGCCTTTTCGACTATTAGTGAATGAATAGTTACAAAGTGCAGAAACACGTACATTTTTGAATAGTTTGAAAATTATTTTAGGCGTGAATACTTTCAAAATGAAGGAGCGCATCACCTTGTATGAAGCATTGCGATGAGTTTGTCTAATTGGGGACAACCTTACGATGATGTGATTCTTGGAGTTGCTAATTCGACTGTGTTAACATATAACCATGACCTAGAGGCATATGATGACATGGGTTCACCATGAATCAAAATGATTGTGGTGTCGATATGCAATGATCTACCATATAACAATGGTTGCTTCCTCGTGATGTATGTAGACATTGATACACATTTTATCACCTGCCGCTCTCATGTAATGCTTCATGGTATATACGTGTCCTTTCGTTAAGCCTAATATGCTAATCTCTGAAAGGATGTTAACTGAAAGGATGTTAAATGAAAGGATGTGTCCCTTCTTATGTCTTTGTAATGCTTCATGGTATATATGTGTCCTTTCGGTAAGCCTAATATGCTAATCTCCGAAAGGATGTTCACTGAAAAGATGTGTCCCTTTTTATGTCTTTTCTTTCTCTTGTGAAATGTTGTCATTGGAATTATTGTATAGAATGTGTCTACTGGTTTAGAGTAGCCAATGAGAAAGCGATGACATGGAAAGTTAATGCTAATGTGGCTTCACTATATGCAAGAGTGTTTATGGCGTCGACATGTGGACATTTGGGGTCTGCTATTATATATAAAGATTATTATTCACTGGCTCATATTGCTTTAGATCTCAAATATTTAGTCTTGTGGATTGAATAAAAATCTCACTATAATCAAATAAAGTTGTTAAATTGAACAACAAAGGCCGAGATCTCATTCATAAAATACAGTTTTACATAATTTCTTTGGGTATTCTTTCAAATTAATCTCAAGAAACACAAGTAATGTCACATTCCATACGATGCAGATGGTCAAAGCGGCTGTCAGATGATTTAAACTCAATGGTATTCCATATAAGACAAAGCAGAGGTCAATCTGGAACACATTTAAGAAAGAAAACGGATTTGTAATATTGATTCTAGTAACTTGAGAGACCCAAATTTGAGATTTTAGAGAGGAAAAATTATAATGCAAAATTGTTTATGATGCTTCTATTGAACAATCTGCCATGATATTGTTGTTGTCATTGATGATAATCATAGAAGAGAACAGGAGAGATTTGTTGTTTGTTTAGGTTTAGAGTTCTGGGTTTGATTTGTTTCTTCCTCGCTCAACAAAGATAAACAACGAGGGAGATGTCACAAAAGGGAAAAACTGTTCTATTTATAAGGTTACCGACTTGCCAGTTCAGTTTTAGGTTTTTACTTATGACCGTTGTTTCGAATCTCGTCAATTGATCCAATGGTTGTATCGTATCCAAGGGAAGAGGAGGAAAAATTTTCCATAAAGTTCCATGTAATTACGCTAAAACTAAACATTTTTTAAAAAATAGCCCCACAATATAATGGAATTAGATTTTAATCAAACCGAGGGAAAATTTTTCATTTCCATTGAAAGAGGACCAATTTGACTGAATTAGATATTATCAAACACAACCTACATGACATTACTTTCTAAATCCAACACCAAAAGATTCAAAGAATTGGAAGTGGAACGAAAAACCCAAGACCATGACATAGCCCACGATTGAGTATTATAAGCCCTAGAAGTGGTTTTCTTCTTCGTAGATGTGAAGTCGTCGGTCACAAAAGCGGCTTTCATTTTCCAGATTCGCAGAAAAGATCAGCTTAATCAGGATACCCAACACAACCTAAAGGATTTTCACGGATGCGAAATTATCTTTGTATGGGAGATCGGGTGGTGGTTGAAGATTTTTTTCTTTCAATTTGAAAATGCGCATTATGATTTCTTCTCTCAAAGCAACTGGATGTTTTTATTTCAAACAGTTCATAAGATGTATTTCTTCTACAAATCACAAGTTCTCGGAAAATTTCAAAGAGAGGATGAGAAAAAGTACTTCAAGCTATACTGTATTTTCTTGTTGGAGCTAGACCTACACATTGCTAAAGTTGTTGTTGTTGTTAATTAATTCATGGATCAACTAGCTAGAGCATGTTTATCCAGGCCTAGCTAGGACTGAAAATTCTTTCATTCTATCTTTATAATTGAACAAGTTGGAATTGTTATTATATCATGTTTCATTCCCAATTTCTATCTTGAATTGTCCAAAGCATCAATGTTTAAATCTTTCAGGGTATCACTTTGATGGTCATTTGTATACTTTGAAGAACATAACGTACGTGTTGTCTTGTGAAATTCAGTGAGAAGTCGACAACATCGACCAAATATCGCCAAAAATGTAGGTGATTTTCCTTAATAAAAATGTAGAGGAGACTCTGCTTGGAAATTTGTAATTTCCCATTTCGTTTCTCTATTATTGTGATCCGTGATTGCTATGATTAGAGTGGCAGCAAGACAACTCTAGAGTATATTGCTTAAAAGCCTCTATGGTACTTAACCTGTCTTAATGAGAAATCAATAGACAATTTTTCAAATCAACTTTAGCAATAGATCCAAATTTAATGACCTCATTGTATCTTATCGTCATTGTTAAAACATTGATTCGCAATATACGGTGTCGAGTGTGTATATATATGGGAGCTTGTGCCAATTCATTGGAAAAAAAAAGCAAACAAACAATCAGCAGCTTCGAAACAAACGAATAATCATCCAAACACAATTCGGAATACTTGACATTAGATCTAGATTTCCTCTTTTAACTTTTTACTCAAAGAAAAAAGAAACATAACTCAATTTTAAGAAAGTATTTATGAATCACAGAATCTAAAATCAAAATGGAAAGAATGAAAAATCTTAACAAAATGGAGAACAAAAATACACCGACATTAGGACAATAACGCATCGTATTGTTATTGTCCGTAGTAAATGGAGAACAAAGTTACACAGCAAACAAACAAATATTCCCTGAAAACCAAAACTGCATCAGGATTATATAAAACCTCAAAAGATTGAGAGCAAAATTCATAGTGCGATACTTGTTAGTGTTAATGTGGATGAACGATTAACCATTGTATCATTTTGATAAATAAACATTACAAGAGAGATATTTGTTTATGTTGCAGGAGCACTAGCTCTGCCGAGGGTTAAAAGGTTCGAAGAAGAATAACAAGAAAAATAGAGCTAGGGTTTTGCTTCGCGGCGGAAGAGGATCGCTCTCAATTTAAAGGCTCTTTAGTTTTAGGGTTAGGGTTAATATAGGAAGCGTATTGTTTTTTAATCTAACGGATTATACGCTACTTCCGACTTTCGCCGACGGGACGGTTGTGATTTTTGTTTGATACACGTGGCAGGTTTTAGATGGGTTGGATACGTTGTTTGACTAATGAGGCTGATAGTCTGATAAGTTGTTTGCATCTTGCTTGAAACTTGAAACAGGAAGATATATAGTTAGATATCCCATGATTTGAGAATTAGCGATGCAATCATTTGCATCCCATGATTCCAGGTCATAAAGACTGTCCAGTTATCTCTTTCGACACGTTCATTTCAATGTCAGTCAGCTAAACTGGTATAATTTTAGATAGTTTGAAACCTACCTCTGTCTTGGGTGATTTGTACATATAACTATTCTCCAATTTAAGGTCAAAAAGACAAAGATATCTTGGGCGTGTAAGTTGGTCTCTGCAAGCCCACTATGTGCAGAAATGACAAGGTATTAGCCATTGTCGCACTCCAGTCTACTGATGAATCATGAGAAATATGATTTTAGCTGGACCAAAAATTCTTTATTTGTAGAATATGAAAAACTAAAAAAGTCATTTTTTTCATGAAGCAGAGTAGTAGTATATAGTATGACTTTTCATTGACCATCCCGAGAT
>JAJJMA010027122.1:0-21358 GCA_023529015.1 Papaver nudicaule
ATCAACGTTCATTTCCTTTCCCTCTTATATGCATTTCAAAACTCACAGAGAGAGAGAGAAAGTAAGAAGATCTTTTTCTAGGGTTTGAAGGAGAAATCGAGATCGAGAGAGATTGGGGGATTTCTTCAATGGAGAAATATGAGAAGCTAGAGAAAGTAGGAGAAGGAACATATGGGAAAGTATACAAAGCAAAGGATAAGATTACTGGGCAACTTGTTGCTTTAAAGAAGACACGATTAGAAATGGATGAAGAAGGTGTACCACCAACTGCACTTCGTGAGGTTTCTTTGTTACAATTGTTATCACAAACAATTTATATTGTTCGATTGCTTTGTGTCGAACACGTTGATAACAAGAATGGGAAACCTCTTCTTTATTTGGTGTTTGAGTATCTTGATACTGATCTTAAGAAATTTGTTGATACTTATCGAAGAGGTCCTAATCCTAGACCTGTACCTCCTTCTGTTATTCAGGTAAAACCCTAATTTCATTTTGATTTAATTTTAGGGAAATCTCGATTTTAATTTTGAGAATTTGAGACTAGAATTCGGTTTGGTTAGACCTAATTTTGTTGAATTTAAGTTGATTTTTGGGGATTTTTTGTGTGTGCAGAGTTTCATGTTTCAGTTGTGTAAAGGAGTTGCACATTGTCATAGTCATGGCGTGCTTCATAGAGATTTAAAGCCTCAAAATCTTTTGGTGGATAAAGACAAAGGTATACTTAAGATTGCAGATCTTGGGCTTGGAAGGGCTTTTACTGTACCTCTTAAGAGTTACACACATGAGGTATAATTAATGAATTTAATTTAAAATTTTAATGAATTGAAGCTAAAGGTTAATGAATCTCAAAAGTGTAGTTGATCTAATTTCTTGAATTGCAGATTGTTACTCTTTGGTACAGAGCACCAGAGGTGTTGTTAGGATCAACCCATTACTCAACTGGAGTGGATATGTGGTCTGTTGGATGTATATTTGGTCAGTCTTCTAACTTTTTCTTTTTCCCCACTTTTGTACTTTTAAACTGTTTGTGTAATTACCTCTTTTATTTGAATTTTTTGTATGTTTAGCATCATCTTTTAAACTATAAATGAGGGCATATTCTTAATTGTTTGCAAATAATTTTCCAATACCTTCTCAAGGTGTCAAAGGCATATTATATTGCATGTAAAGCTTGAGTACTACATAATGGCATCATGATGTCGCAAATGCTGCCATGATTCAAACTAGATGTACTACATGCACTTCAGTTGACAACATGAATATGGAATCTTCAAATTACCTCCTTATGCTTATCCTAGGTTAATGTTTCGTTGCATAATCGTTTTGAATTTTTGATCCCTGTGCAGCTGAAATGGCAAGACGACAAGCTTTATTTCCTGGTGACTCAGAGTTACAGCAACTGCTTCATATTTTCAGGTATTATTTGTATTACATTGTTAATCCTCTTACAGTGACACATTTTACTTAACCTTGCCCATCAGTTTTGAGTTATGGTTACAGACCCACGTTGTATGATTGTGCATTAGGCGACTATCAACGTGTACAACTATAACAGGTTTGTAGGTTAGCTGTCATATGCCCTGCTCTATGGACAGAAAACAACATCTAAAAGTGTAGAAAACTTGTGATGTCGCTAATGCTACCTATTACCAGATATAGTGCCACACATCTCAACCCAGCTCTTTTTTTTAGCGCCAGATTCTAACAACATTATTCTCTTATGCTGTCTTTGACAGGTTGTTGGGAACTCCATCCGAGGAGCAGTGGCCAGGAGTTAGTGCACTGAGGGATTGGCATGAGTATCCACAGTGGAAGCCTCAGAACTTAGCACGTGCAGTACCATCATTGGAAGCTGATGGTGTTGATCTGCTAACGGTATAAACTTATTACTTTTGCATGTACTGGATATCTATTGCTATTCACTTTACTATGACTACCCAGACTATATATGGCATAACAATTACCTACTAGGCAATGAAAAAACTGCTTCAAACTAGATCTAGTCTAAGTTGTATAATCATGACATGTTATTGGGTCCTAGTTTGGGTCTTCGATAATAAAACCAATAAAACCTATCTTTGGAGTGTGAAGTCTCTATAGCTCCTCACATCCTCGTGCATTGAGTGTCACTCCAAACATGTCGCTTGGTTCATTAGTGGTCCAAATAACATTTACTCATAGTGAATCTGTGTTTACCAAATATATCAGCATTATTTCTTAATTATGTTCTATGCATTTGTTTTTGTATGCAAGCAGAAGATGCTCCAGTATGATCCTGCAAATAGAATCTCAGCAAAGGAAGCACTGGAACATCCTTACTTTGACAGCCTCGACAAGTCTCAGTTCTAGAACTTCTCTATCTTGGTCTGCTTTCATTTCTTTTCCTGTTGGCAACTACATGGGCTGCCACTAGGCTGTTGCTTTCATCGTCTTGGTGATTTGAACTTCGTATACTGTGAAATCCAGTTTGCGTTTAACTTAGTCTTAGGGTTTGTTGTTGTCTTTCTGTGTGAAACTTTGTTCTTCGCATAGTATAAAATTTCTTTACTATTTCTCAAAACGAAACTCTGTTGTTGTTCTGTGTGGCGATAAGGTTTCAAATTACCATTTTCCAGATTTTCCAGATTCTCCAGTTCCTATAACTACAGTAGTAACTTATACTATGTGAAATTCTGAATGAATGATTTGGAAATTGAATGAACTTTCTCATAATGTTACTATGCTTGCTAAATATTTGAAGCAAGTCTGGGCCATGAAAGTCAATTTGTACAATCCACACAAAGATATAGGGTTTCAAAGCTAAAGTGTTGGATGGCCACCTTGACATGTCATTGTTGTTTTGGTTAGGTTGTACCCGTTATAAAATAGTACTGGTAGTTTCCATGATGATAGTGCCATTGTATGCGTGACTACCCGTGAGTCACTTGTACAGTTCAAATGCGTATGCGAATGTTGGCAGTTCCTCATTGAGAAAGACTTCTACACCCCAATCTCCTTTTCATGGTCCCAAGCCTACGAATACACCTTAAAACAAACACATAAACAGAGGTTCCAAATAACCTTAAAAGCAAATTGCAGAACACACAATACTACTGCCGATAATATCACGTTGAAGATGAGGAAATTGCCACTGTGGCTGAGGCTTTTTCAGCTCTTTCTTTCTTTCTTTCTTTCTTTCTTTCTTTCTTTTGAGAGAGTTTGACGCGTCTTCGAAAAATGAATCCCAATTTGTATAATCTTGACCATCTTTTTCTCAGATTTCTCTCCTAAAGCTTCCAGTGAACAGAAACAATCTTTCGGTGATCATCCCATATAGATCTGCCCGTATTCTCTCTGCATCAGTAATATGGCCTGTCCTGGCCTGACTGAACAGGTTCAATTTAGTACACTCCAACCCATGGGCTAGCTAGATGAGTGCTACACGATTTAACATAGGTTGTTTTTTTTTTGTTTTTTTTTTTTTTTTTGATGCAAACAATAACTCTATTAATAACAGGCAATCAAACTCAATGTCAGACATAATAAAGCCAGGACAAGTAGTAATCCAGCTCAAGGAAGATTGTTCTTTTCGAGCGTACTTAGCTAAAGAATCCGCACACTTATTTGCTAGTCTATTTGTGTGCATACAAGACCAACTGACAAACGATTTTAAATGAAATAAAATGTCTTCTACTATGCCTCTGAACTCCCATGGAACACTTGAATCCTCCCCATTTAGAGCTTTGATCAGCGGACTGTAGTCAGTTTCCAGTATAATTTTCTCAAGGAGCAGAGTTTACACCAAGTTACCGCATCCAGCATCGCCAAACACTCCATTTGTTCAGGTCCAAGCGCTTCCTCGTAACTCTGACATCTGCTTCCTGGGTGTGACCCTGCAAAATTACGAAGAATTAGGCCATATCCTCCCCTTTTAGAACTATAACAATATGAACCATCAGTGTTTATTTTAATGTGATTAATGTCTGGAGGTCGCCATCTAGGTATAATCCTATCACCAGTACTATGTATTGTGCTAACAAGCTTAGTTGCAGATGATTGGTCATCCAGAAAGGACTTGATTAGATGTATAGTGTGCCGAGGATCATTTCTCTTATGTCCGTAAACCAAGGTGCATCGCTCTTTCCAGATAAACCATGTAATAATGGCCATTCTTGCTATCGTTTCTTCGTCGTAGGATTCAAACCAGCTGCTTATCCATTCCTTAACACTGCCCCATTCTGAACTATAGATTCTGCAACCTCCTACCCCAAACCACACAACCTTTGCAAAAGGACATTCCACCAACATATGCTTTGTAGTTTCCTGTGTCTGCTTGCATCTCTCACATAGAGTACTTTGTTGTCTCACATTTTTGTTCATCCTTTCCTTTGAAGTTAAAATGTCTCTTACACATTTCCAGATGAATAGTCTGACTCTAGGAATAGTTTGCATCTCCCATACCTGGTTCCATATCTTATCAGTCAAGGTTGGTGGAGTACCATCTGCCGTTTGATGCTTGATATTATAAAGGGTGTAATATGCTGATTTGACGGTAAAAGCTCCATTCTTGGTTCTTGTCCAGATCAATTTATCCTTGCTGCATTGTGGTATTCTCATAGAAAGGATTAGCTGGGTTGTATTATCATCAGAAATCTGCAGAATGAGATTATGTTTCCATGTTTTTGTGGCTGCATCAATGAGATCAGATACATAAGTATAGCTCCATGCAAGAAAGACACCAATTCTAGGGCTCGGAGGTGAGTCCAACCTCAGTATCCATTTGTCCTTCCATATGAGAATATTTGTACCATCACCAAGGGACCAAAAACTAAATTTACTGATGAAGGAAAATTCACTGCTTATACATTTCCAGTTCCAGGTAGAGTCATCTTTCTTACCAGCATGTAAAGGAGGATCTTCCTTGAAGTATTTTGCCTTGAGAGAATTAAGCCATAAACTGTCCCAGATGTACATAACCTCCAAGCTGTCTTAGCAAGTAGAGCATGATTGAAATAACCAAGGTCTCTAAAGTTTAGACCCCCATCAGCTATGGTTCTACAGATACTAGGCCATGAAGTAATAAACATACCACATGTTTCTGGTTTGTCCCACCAAAATCTCATTTGCACTGAATTCATATTTTCTATGACTTCATTTGGAAGTTTAAAAGAAGCCATTTGATTTAATGGAATGGACTTCAAAACAGTTTTAACCATCACATATCTGCCTGCTTGACACTGAAGTTTTCCTCTCCATTTAGTTAGTCTTCTTTGGATATTATCAGATATTATCTTCTTTTTTGCTAGGAACAGTGGCACACCTAGATACCTTTCTTGTGGGTTCATTCTAGTAACCTGCAGCTGCTGAGTGATAATATCCTACATATGTTGGCCAACACTCTTACTGAAGGAAATGCTAGATTTTTGGTAGTTGATCAATTGTCCAGAGCTTGAGCTGAATGCAGCAAGAACTGATTGAAGATGTTGAACATTTTTTTGATTAGCTTTGACAAAAATCAGACAGTCATCTGCAAGGAGCAGATGACTAATTTGAGGCGCTCTATCTGCTATTTTGATACCTGTTATTTGTTTTGCTGCTTCACTGGCCATCATTTCTCTTGAAAATGCTTCCAGCTATGATAAACAGGTAAGGAGAGATGGGATCTCCTTGCCTTATGCCTCTTAAAGGGAAGAAAGGAGAACAAGGGTTACCATTGAGAAGAACTGAGACCTCTGTTGTAGATATACATTGAAGAATTAGAGAGCACCATTTCTCTTTAAATCCCATTTTCTTCATGACTGCCATTAAGAAACCCCACTCAAGCCTATCAAAGGCTTTGGACATATCCAGCTTTAAGGCTAAGAAACCAATACCTTTCCTTCTTCTCTTCATGGTGTGCATAACTTCATGAGCCAAGCTGATGTTATCATGAATTAACCTTCCTGGAACATATACAGATTGTAAGGGGCTAATAACCTTGTATAATAATCTCTTCAACCTATTTGCCAGTAGTTTAGAAATGAGCTTATAAGTTGTATTGCACAAGGCTATGGGTCTATATTCAGCTGGGGATGAAGGGGTTTTGACCTTAGGTACTAGCATCAGTCTGGTTTGGTTTATCTTTTTGCTGAGAAAACATGAAGTGAAGAAGTTCTGAACCATCGCCACCAAATCATCTTTAAGTACTTTCCAATTTGATTGATAGAATCCAGGAGGGAAACCGTCAGGGCCTGGTGCGTTCCATGAATCCATACATTTTAGTGTTGCATATATTTCCTCCTATGTTGGAACTCTTGTGAGAGCTGTGTTATCTGCTTCAGTGATGACTTGCTGCACATGACCAAGGAAATTGTCATCAATGACTGGATTTGTAGATGTAATGACTGCCTCAAAATGTTGTGTGAGAAGTTGAGCAAGTGAATCTGTATCGTTACACCACTCGCCTTGTTTGTTTATGAGAGCATCAATCCTATTTTTGCTTCTTCTTCTGTTGGCGTTAACATGATGATACTTTGTATTATGATCCACTTCCTTACAAAAACAATCTTTATTTTTCTGCTTCCAAAACTCTTTCTTGATATCCTTCTATTTTGCTATCTCCTCTTCTAATTTTTGAACTGCATCTGTTGAAGGGGAAGTTTGGTGAAGAAGATCAAGCTCCTTATAAAGATTCATGATGTTTGTATCAATATGCCCAAATGTTTTCTTATTCCATTTAGCAAGCTCTCTTCTTGTGATAACCAGTCTCTTGTTTACTCTCTGAGCTGCAGAGCCTACAACTTGTTCCCTCCATGCTGCCATGATAAGTTCTTTACACCTTGGATCCTTAAGCCAGCAAGCAAAAAACTTCCAGTTTCTACTGGTTGTTATATTTGGCTTATAAAGATTTAACATAATTGTGTTAGTTGAGATAAACATGTGTCAGGGAAATGAACTAACATATCATCATTAGTAAGAGCTCTATCTAACAATGACTTAATATTTCCAGTACCATGCTGGTTATTAGTCCATGTATAGGGGTTGCCATTACATCTAAGGTTCATTAAACCGGATTCATGAATGCACTGCAACACAAATGAAGAAGAAGAACTAGATGAACCCTATCTAAAATCTATATCCTGAGGCCCAAACGTTACATTTAAATCTCCAATCAAGACCCATGGTTGTTGAACTTGGAGACCTAATTCCCTAATATAATTCCATTGGTCCTTTTTCTCATTGGGTTTACATGAACCATAAACACATGAAAGTAGCCATTCTGGTTTGGAGGGGTCATGTCTAACAAGGCAGTGAATTATGTTCTTAGTGGAATGTACTATCTCAAAATCAAAACCATCCTTCCAACTGATAAGAAGGCCACCAGAGAGCCCAATTAATGGCTCAAAGTGTATGTTTGGAAATTCTAAACATTTTGCATACTGCAGAATCTTCTTTGAAACAATTTTGGTTTCTGATAGGAATATGATGTCAGGGTTATGGAATCTAGACAGATTCTTTATATGATTCCTAGCTGCATTTTTGCCAAAACCTTGGCAGTTCCAAGCTATTATTTTCATACTGATAATAATATTGCTTGTGCTAAAATTGGTGATATAGTGAGCTAAACAACAATTGAAAGTAGCTAGTAAGGAAATGGGTAAAGTCTGACTAGGTTTATTAGGTTCACAGTATTGCAGAGACAAACTTAGCCTGCAATTATACTAATTATTGGAAATTACTACAAGCAGATCAAATCTAAGAATGAAATCGTGCTTATATATGCAGGAGAAATAAGTGCATGGATGGACTAGTTTTGAATTTAAAGCTAAGACTGATACGTGAGGCCAATGATTACTAATAATGGAAGTCAACAGACAATGAATATGACTTGAGCAATTAAGACAAAACTGTTTTAATGCAAAATAGGTGACTTTATGTGGAAATGATAGGGTTGTAATAATTACCATGGTTGCGGTCTCCTCCACAATGCTCATGCTCACCACCCCCGAACCTTCAATATACTTGTCATGTTCCAGTTCTTCAGCACCAGACAACTCTTTAGCAGCCCCAGTATTAGTCCCTAGTATTTGTATGTTGCCCTCATCAGCAATGCACTGGTTCACACCTGACTTTCTAGCTCGTTTTCCATTCCTTTGCTCTGCATCATCCGGAACCTCTTCATTCATCCTCCTTATTGCTTCAGCGATTAGTTGAATCATTCCAGGGATGTTGTCATAAACCTCAACACCATATCTCACAGCCATATCTTGGTAATGTTGTAGATACTCCTCATCAGTCATACGCCTGAGGATCATATCTTCACAAACATCCTTGCAAATAGGTTCATCATGGATAATTATGAAGCATCTATCACAAAAGGAGTGAGGTTGCCTTTCCCAGTGGTATTTTTGCCAGACTCTCTCACCTGTTGCATGTAAAAACCATCCACCTCTTAATAAGGGCCTTCGCATGTCAATGACGACTCTTGCAGTAACCATGGTATAACATCTCAGCTTGCAATTCCTTGGGATTGTGAGAACCAATTTACCCAATTTCTCACAAGCATCTTCTATCAGTTTCTTACTTTGATGTTATAGGAGAAGATTCTTGAACTTCACAATCCATTCTTGATGAGTAAACACATAATCTTCAAACTTGATGTTAGTGGTATATCTTTGGAGGTTCAAATGATATCGAAGGAAGTTCCAAGGGTTGTCAGCTAGAATATCATCAATATCTTGTTCAGAACCTAACCTGAATATATATAGGTTCTTACCCACTGCACGAACTTCCTTGTTTCTAAACTTTTTCCATAGCCTGTTCATCTCTTCTCTGACTACTTTGGTGTCAATATCCAGATCCGTTACCAGCTTACCAATAAGTGCATAGGTCCATTGAGATGTTGAGTTTTCAATGATTCTTGAAGTACCAACACCTCAGCGTATTTGCCTGGAATCCAGACCTCTTATGTTAGCTAGCTGCATCTGAGAGGTGATAGTGGATACACTGTTTTCAGTTGGCTGAGACATGATTGAGAAGATTAGGGTTATGAGCATTCTTTTCTTGGGGTTGAAAGTTGTAATGCAATAAGGTTTTCCTTGAGACTTATTTATATACTTCAGAATGTGGTTATGTGCGGGTTTGATGGATAGAGCAGAATCCCAAGAAATATTGAGATAAAAAGTTTGAGAATATTTTGTTATTCCTTTAATTTGGTAACCTTTGATATCGGGAGAGTATATTAACCATGTGCACAATGCACCAATAGTGCAACAAATGTGCGAAGATATTTCGCATTCAAGATTTGTGAGCTAGCTGTATTGTACTTTCCTTCCAACTAAAGATTCGGATCTCCAGAAATAACTCTGGCTGTATTGTACTTTCCTTCCAACTAAAGATTCGGATCTCCAGAAATAACTCTGATCCTAAAAACTAGGCTAAGAAATGCGGACTTTGAAAATTTCGTATTTCAAATTTTTGGCTCGATTTCTTGTAAGACGATTCAACTCGTTCTTCTGATTGATGAACTTGAGGATTTCTAACTGACTGCAACTTAAAGGAATGGTTGTAAATAACTTCATAAATATGATTACTAGGGACAAACTGTTGCATACTGATACGAAACAAACAGAGATTGTTTGTCTGCAAAACTGCCATGGAAAATAGAACTATGACCAGTTGTGTTAAGACTAAAATGGGAAGGATCATACTGAATACGGGGGAGCAGGTTCGAAGGACATCCATTGAGCACTGTAAGAGGAGACTGCAAAATACTTAGAACATAGAAGGCATGTTAGCAACCCAAAGATTAATGCAAATGAGATTTTAAAACGTGAAATAAATAATTTTAGGATTGGAAAAGAGAGAAGGAAATGACTAACTACAAGAAATATAAGATCTAGCTTAAATGAATGATTAATTTATGATGCATGATATGAGGATAATAACTAAGAACTGATTAATGGATAAAAACGAAATGAATACTAATCAAAAGCTTGTGATGATGATGAAAAATCAAACCGGTTTTTGAAGTTGGGTTGACTCATTGGTCACCCGATCCTCGAATGCAGTTTCTCAACAACTAACCTAAAAAGGATATCAAGTACTGTACCATACCGTTTCGTCTTCAACTTCACATGTTATACTTCTTTTTACCCCAATAATGATACTCCTACCACTTGAGCCCGATAACAGAGGTTGTTTGAATAACGTCCATGGTGGTGTATGCACAAGAGTGTTGATACATGGGCTTCAAGAAAAGTGATGCCCCTCCCAATTGGTCTCCACATAGCCATTTGGCAAGCCTCGTATGTAAAATATTTCATAATACCTAAGTTACCATCTATAGTTAGTGTTTAATTAATGTTAAGACATGATTAACTTAACTTAATCAAACTAAAATCTGATAATCAAATTAGTGATTTATTTAAGACTTTTTTTTCCTTAAAACCTTAACAATTTTTTGTTTTAGAGTTTAAGAGAGTGAGGGAAGAAGAAGAAGAAGAAGAAGAAGAGAAAAAAAGAAAAAAAACAACTTTCGCAAAAACCCATCTTTTGATTCACTCAACCAAAATGAGTGAATCAAGCATTTAAATGGAGGTAGAAGAATCCTTGACCATTGAACGAAAGTTCATTGAAAAACACATTGAGAAGATAGTAAAGAGTTTGTAAGCACAAGTGAAGACTTTCTCGACAAATACGAGGTCGATCCTGAAGATTACGAACATCTTAACGTCCACAATGAAGAAAAACCTCAAGAAAACAATCATTTATGCCTATATTTCTGCTAGAACACTTAAATTCACGTAAAAGATGTGATTTTTGTGACTTCCAGAAGTGACCTATGGCTTGGAGGGGAGAAATACTCAGCCGTAAGTAGTATTTACGGCTAGGTGTTCTTCGCATAGAAGTCGTAAGTCACTCGATTTGGGGATTTTAAAGCCGTACATCTACTTATGGCTTTCTGTAATTTTCCATTACTAGTCGTAACTGTGCATGAGAATATTAAATGTTATTTAATGCCCATACTTACGTCTGCTTGGGAGGTACTTACGAATGCGTATTCTGCGAGTATACTTACCTCTTACGTCTGAAAATATGGTACATCTAAGTGGCTGTAAGTTTGTTACGGCCTGTTTAGGTGCACCTATTGTCAGACGTACGTACTCCTGTCTGCCATTTATTTTTCCTAGTTTACTTACGACTCGTAATCGTAAGTTACGGCTTGCTATACTTTTTCTTTTTCTTGGTTTTCTGACAGCCAACGGTTACGACCCATTTTCGAGGAAAGATAAGGGTCGCAAGTTTACCTATGGCTCCTAAGGCTAGCCGTAGGTCTGTATGTTATTAAATATTGACCTTGATGTTGTTTTTGTTTTGTAGGTCGTGACAATTGTTGTTCCAATAAATGATCAACCACCAGCAAATAATCAAAATTGGATGTCATTTCCTACTTGCGGGCACTTAATCGACGATGCCTTTAAGTGCGTGGTTCACTACTTTTCACAAGGTGGTAATAACACGTTCACTCCGCACTTTGCAAGGTATAGTGAAGAACATGGAGATCTTGGGAAACCGAAACGTCTTGTGATTGCACTTATTGGAAGCAATCATTTCGTAGGACTCAAGTTGGAAGATGATTGCCCATTACCCTTATTGCCCCTTTTTACTTTGAACAAAGAGAGAGCTAAGGAATGGTGTGGACAATGCTAATGCTGATGTTGCTGACAATATTGAAGCATCTTTATCACAACAAGAAAAAAAAAAAAAAAAAAAAAAACAAAAGACAATATTGAAGCATAACCTATTGAACACAACTTAGGAGTACTGCAACCCTCGTCAGATATGAGCACTAGGCTAAGGTTTTTCTTGCTATGGTTAAGGTGATGCCTAATAAATTTAGGGTTATAAAGTAGTCTGCACAAAGGTTTGCAAACATATCTACATCTTAAAATAGGTTTCACAGGTAACCTTAAAAAAACATCAACCTGAATCTCTTCTGCCAGCCTCAACATCTTCTTCTCTTCTCCTTATTCCTCTTAGGTAGGGTTTCAATTTCAACAGAGTAGTGTTGGACATGATAAATGAAAATGGTGCTTTTATATAGAGATCGCTTTCCGGGATACATAATATCCTATATACAACAACTAATAGATAACCAAAGCAGTAGAATCAGATATATTTTATACGATATATTTTTTCACTCGATCAATATAATTTTCATTAAAACCAAAGATAAAGCAAAAATACAACTCAAAATTTATCCCATTTGGACAACAAATCTCAAAATTTGAGCACTCTTATATATGAGTACTCATTACATGTCAATCGTTTATTCTAACTAAAACTATAGTAGTCTTGATGAGGAGACTCCAAGCTTACCAAGAGGTAGGCCTATCAATATGCACAACCACTCCTCCCCTAACCAAACTAGCACCCCTTTTAGCTAGTTTATCCACATAAGAATTGATTTCTCGATAACTATGTGCAAACTCTATATTGTTTAGTGCAGCACTACCTTATTCCACTTTGCTTGTACAAACCAGGGAATTTTGCCTTTACAAAAGTTTATTATTACTGACTTTGAGTCAAAATGAATAAGTAAATCTCTTGCTCCATAATCAATTGCCCATTCTAAACCACATACTACTGCCATAACCTCAGCCAGAAAATTAGTAGTGATATCCAGACAAACACTCTTAGCAAATATAAGCTTATGCGTGATTCCTACTAATAAATCCATAACCAGCTGCACCCGGATTAGCCCTTGAAGCTCCATCACAACATATCAAGAGTTGGTGTTCTCTGGGGAGATTAAAATTAACTTTCTGAATCCTTTGTGACCTTGTTTTTCTTTTTCTTAGATTGAAATTTCGGAGGACTTGATTGTCATAAATGGTATCCTACATTTTGGAGTGTCATTAAGTATGATTTGATGAAAGTTGTTAATGAATTCTACTTGAGGGATAAAGTGGATTGGAGATTAAGATGTCTTTCATTAAACTCATTCCTAAGAAGGAAGATTCTGCAACTCCTAAAGACTATAAACCTGATTTCCAACTTCTACTAGATAATCTCAAATCTATTAGATGAGAGATTAAAACTTGTTATGCCATCTTAACTATTAGAAACTACTACTTACTTGATCAAAGTTAAGTAAAACCATCAAATGCGTTGTGAGTCTTTAAATTGGATGTTGCTGATTTGAGTTTTTGCATTGACACTATCTTTGTCACCAGCTTCTCTCCTATTTCCTCAACGTTGAGGGATTCTTATTGAACTTGTGGCACTTTCTTGTCATCTTCTTTGGTTGATATCTTTATTTTTTTCTTCTTTTTCTTATTTTTTTCTTTCTTCCTCTTCTTCTTATCAGTTGAAGTAGCCTCTTCATTAGGTGAATTTCTCTCATCAGCCTTACTTGTTCTACCGATTGAGCGAAAACTTGAAGAAACCTTGGCAGTCCCGCCCACAAACACCAACAAAATCTTTTGACTTGGAACTTGCTTCAATGTTATAGGTAAGATCTGTGTTAATCCAAGCAGATGTTATTGCAGCGGATGAAATGCCAAAAGAGAGGTCGTGATTTGGCAATGGGAGAACATAATGAATTTGAAGGGAGATCAAACTTCTTGCACTCTATAGAAGACTCAAATAGATATTACTATAGATTCCTTAAGGCTATTATTCTTTATAGTTTCTATTGGGCCTTTGGACCCTTGTCTTTATTTCTAGTTTTTTTCTCGGGGTGGGCCTGCCCCTTGTGTACAGTTTGTAATTGCGTTTTTTTTTGTTTTGGGTTTTAATACAATTGGACCTTAAAAAAATATTTTTGATTAGTTTGATCTCTCATATGAAAAAACTCTTTCATAATGAACTTGGGTATCATGCGTGGTTAGGTCTAGGCTGGCTTCTGTTATGTAATTTAATTATACATGTTTTATATTCTCCATGATTCTCAGAGAGATTTTCAGTAGGTAGAAGGATTTTGTATTATGGTTGAGATTTCAGTAGAGTTACTGTCTTTGGAAGCACTTGTAATGATTGAACCAATGGTACGAGTATATAGGGACCAGACTTTAGCGAAAACCTAATTTTGATGAAACCTATCATTTCATATACTTTTTTTTTTTAACTCTTTTCACTTAAATCTTTAGAAGTGGGTGAGCCAAGTCAACAAAGATTTTCTACTCGTAGTCGTTAGCTAGCTCAGAGCCTCAGGGCTCAGACTGCTCAGTCTCACATTCATAAGTTGAATCCAATTATATTAGTAATCAGGAAATTATGCATTTATGGGGTTTCTTCTGCTCTTTTTGTAGTCATAAACATAAGTCGGACATATGAATAACACTTCATCTTGGCAACTTTTTTTATTTCATTCAGTGTTAATCGACGTTTAGTGGCTAAATTTGTTCTTCTTCAGTGGGGTCATGCCATCTCTAACATGCTATTATACCAGTGATTAGCTTTTGCCACTTTTGGTTACAATTAACATAGTTTTATAATATTTTTCATCAAGGAGAAAAAAATCTAAGTTTTTAAACTGTAATAGTGATATTAATCAAGTATATTAATATCATTTTAATAGCTTGCTATGTTTAGAAATCTGTTTAAAAAAACCTATCTTCTGAACCTTATTTATCAAGGTAAAAAATCACTTCTCATTAGTGAAGATGTCCAATTTTAATTAATGATTAATTATAAAGTTAAAATACTTGTGTTTGTAATTATACCCGACGAATTAAAAGAAACCTAGGGTCTAAACTCTGTCTCCCCTTTGTATCTCTTTCTTATAATTTGCTTTCAATCTTATAATTTGCTTTTCGTTAAATAACAAAAAGGAAAAGAAAAGTAAGTTTATTATTTAATTTGTGATGATGTGGTAAGATGAGTGATCCCTTTTCCTCTACAGAGGGCATAATTCAGAAAGTAGCAATCATAGATTACTTTGGGTCGTCGATCTGTATTATTGGTTTACATATCAGTTTCAGTAGCAATATAAGCATCAAAATAGATTATTTGTGTCCTTGTAATATGAAAATATTGTTTCAAATCGAACTCTTTGTTTGAATACATGAAAAATGTTTATCTATGTCACACATTCATAAATCACAGTCAAATTCGAGCTTTGGTTAGAAATAAATCAAACAATCAAAACTTGCGGAAAAAAAATGAGAAATATGTTGATTAATTTCATTTGTTTTTTCAGGTTAATGAAATGCCCACCTGTTTCCATTACAATCAATTACTCAATGAGTGGTGGAGCATCATCTTTCTTGAAGCTACCTCCGTGTATGTACGCTTTTGTGGGAGAGTTATCAAAACTCAATATCATTTCCTATAAATCAAGTACAGAGCAATGCAAAAAATCCTATGAACCTAATCATGTGAAAGCAACAAGATCTATACTAACTGCAAGTGAATCAACAAACCGTAATTCAAGATGACTAATTTAAAGCACCGAGAAAAGAAATTATACCGCCAGTAGCCTGCAGTCGGTTGAATAACCCCCTCCACATTACCCTCAACCTTGTCAACACCAACACCCTCATCATTGTGAAACTTCTCATTTTTTTTTCAACATCCTCATCATCGGAACGGGAACCGGAATCCTGTGAAATCGTAAAAACCCAAGAATACTTTAACTTCTTAACAAACAAACATTTAGAGGAAATTAAATTAACTAGTACCAACTACTACTTACTTTACCAAAGTTAAGTAAAGCATCAAATGCGTTGTGAGTTTGTATATTGGGTGTTGCTGATTTGAGTATTTGCATTGGTACTATCTTTGTCACCGGATTCTCTCATTTTTCCTCAACTTTGAGGGTTGGTTCTTGAAACTTGTGGCAATTTCTTGTAATATTCCTAGCTTGATATCTTCATATTTTTCTTGTTCTTCTCCTTCTTCGCTTCTTCTTATCAGTTGAAGTAGCTCTTCATTTGGTAAATTATTCTCATCAGCCTTACTTCCTCTACCAGAGCGGAAACTTGAAGAAAACCTTAGCAGTCCCTCCTATAAACACCGAGAAAGTCTTTTGAGTCGGAAAGTTCTTTAAGGTTATAGGTAAGATCATTTTTAATCCAAGCGGATGTTATTGATTTGTTTGATCTCTCATAAGAAAAAACTCCTTAGAACGAATTTGGGTATCATGCGTAGTTTGGTCTAGGTTGCCTTCTGTTATGTAATTTGATTATACATGTTTTATATTGTCCATGATTCTCATTGTTTATAGCAGGTGGGAGGGTTTTTCTTATTCTGTTTGAGATTTCTGTAGGGTTACAGTCTTTGGAAGCACTTCTAATGAATGAACCAATGGTATGGGTATATAAAGACCAGAGTCACAGACCTCAACGAAAACTTAATTTGGATAAAACCTATCATTTCATATTTGTTTTCTGACTTTTTTCATTTACAGCTTTTAAGGTGGGTGACTAGAGTCAACAAAGATTTTCTACTTGTAAGCCAACTCACTAGCTCAGAGCCTCAAGTTTCATACTGCTCAATGTCACATTCGTAAGTTAAATCCAATTGTATTGGTACTTAAGAAAACATGCATGTATGGGGTTTCTTCTACTCTTTTTGTAGTCATAAACATAAGTCACATGAATGACACTTCACCTTGGCAATTTTTTTTTATTTCATTCAGTGTTAATCGTCGTCTACCAGTAATGGATAAATTTTTTCTTTTTCAGTGAGGTACTGCCATCTCTAACAAGCTACCATACCAGTGATTAACTTTTGCCACTTTTGGTTACAATTAACAAAGTTTCATAACATCTTTTATCAAGTAGAAAAAAAATCTAAGTTTTTAAATTGTAATAACAAATTCAGTGATATTAATCAAGTCTATCGATATCGTCTTAATAGATTGCTATATTTAGAAATCCGTTTTAAAAAACCCATCTTCTGAACTTGATTTATCAAGGGAAAAAATCACTTCTCATTAGGGAAGATGTCCAATTTTAATTACAAATTTAAGATACTTGTGTTTGTGATTATACCCGATGAACGAAAGATATCTAGGGTCTGAACCGTGTCTCCCCTTTGTATCACTTTCTTATAATTTTCTTTTAATTTTATAATTTGTTTTTCATTAAAAACAAAAAGGAAAAGAAAAGTAAAATTATTATTTTATCTGTGATGATGTGGAAAGATGAGTGATCCCTTTTCCTCTACATAGGGCATAATTCATAAAATACATGGATCACTTTGGGTCGTCGATCTGTATTATTGGTTTACATGTCAGTTTCAACAGCAATATAAGCTACAAAAAAGATTATTTGTGTCCTCATAATATGAAAATATTGTCTCAAATCGAACTCTTTGTTCGAATACATGAAAATGTCTATCTATATCACACATTCACAAGTCACAGTCAAATTCGAGCTTTGCTTAGACAGAAATCAAACAATCAAAACTTGTGGAAAAAATCATAAATATGTTGGTTAATTTCATCTGGTGTTTCCAGGTTAATGAAATGTCCACCTCATTCCATTACAACCAATTCCCCAAAGAGTGGTAGAACATCATCTTCTTGAAGCCACCTCTGTGTAAGTACGCTTTTGTAGGAGCGTTATCAAAACTCAAAATTATTTCCTATAAATCAAGTAAAGAGCGATGAAAAAATCCTATGAACCTAATCATTTAAATGCAACAAAGTCTACACTAACAGGCAAGTGAATCAAAAACTTTAGTTCTAGAATGACTAAGTTAGAGTAATGAGAAAATAAATTATACCACATGTAGCCTGCAGTCGGTTGAACAACCCCCTCCACATTACCCCAAACCTTGTCAACACCAACACCCTCATCATTGTTAACCTCCTCATTTATTTCAACCTCCTCATCTTTGTCCACATCCTCATCATCGGAACGTGAACCGGGATCCTGTGAAATCGTAAAAACCCTAAGAATACTTAAAACCATAAACAAACAAACATTTGGAGGAAATTAAATTAACTATTAGCAACTACTACTTACTTGATCCAAGTTAAGTAAAGCATCAAATGCGTTGTGAGTCTGTAAATTGAGTGTTGTTGATTTGAGTCTTTGCATTGGCACTGTCTTTGTCACCAGATTCTCTCATGTTTCCTCAACGTTTAGGGTTGGTTCTTGAACTTGTGGCACTTTCTTGTCATCTTCTTTGCTTAATATCTTCATTTTTTTTTAATTCTTTTTCTCCTCATTCGTTTTCTTCTTATCAGTTGAAGTAGCCTCTTCATTCGGTGAATTATTCTCATCATCCTTACTTGTTCTACCAGATTGAGCGGAAACTTGAAGAAAACCTTGGCAGTCCATCTCACAAAAACCAAAAAAATCTTTTGACTCGGAACTTGCTCCAATGTTATAGGTAAGATCATGTTTAATCCAAGCAGATGTTGTTGATTTGTTTGATCTCCCATATGAAAATGCACTTTCAGAATGAACTTTGGTATCATCCGTAGTTAGGTCTAGGATGGCTTCTGTTATGTAATTTGTTTCTACATGTTTTCTGTTCTCCATGATTCTCAGAGAGATTTCTAGTAGGTGGAAGGGTTTTTTATTTTGGTTGAGATTTCTGGTGGGGTTACCGTCTATGGAAGCACTTGAAATGAATGAACCAATGGTACGGGTATATAAAGATCGAACTTCAACGAAAATTTAATTTTGATGAAACCTATCATTTCATATCAGTTTTCTGACTCTTTTCACTTGCAGTTCTCAAGGTGGGTGACCCAATTCGACAAAGATTTCTACTCGTAAGCGAGCTCACTAGCCCAGAGCCTCAGGGTTCATAATGCTTAATATCATATTCATAAGTTGATTCCAATTATATTGGTACTCAAGAAAATATGCATTTATGGGGTTTCTTCTACTCTTTTTGTAGTCATATACAGAAGTCAGACGCATGAATGACACTTCATCCTCATAACTTTTTTTTATTTAGTTTAGTGCTAATCGTCGTCCGCCATTAATGGATAAATTTGTTCTTCTTCTGTGAGGTCATGCCATCTCTAACAAGCTACTATACCAGTGATTAGCTTTTGCCACTTTTGGTTACAATTAACATAGTTTTAAAACAATTTTCATCAAGGAGAAAAAATCTAAGCTTTTAAATTATAATAACAAGTTCAGTGATATTAATCAAGTCTATCGATATCATCTTAATAGATTGCTATGTTTAGAAATTTGGTTAAAAAACTCATATTCTGAATTTGATTTATCAAGGTAAAAAATCACTTCTAATTAGTGAAGATATCCAATTTTAATTAATGATTAATTGAAAAGTTAAGATATTTGTGATGTGATTATACCGGATGAATGAAAAGAAACCTAGGGTCTGAACTCTGTCTCCCCTTTGTATCTTTTTTCTTATAATTTGCTTTTATTCTTATAAAAAGGAAAAGAAAAATAAATTTATTATTTTATCTGTGACGATGTGGTAAGATGAGTAATCCCTTCTTCCCCTACATCAGCTGCCACATAAGTTACCACATTAGCTCAACTGTTATGCAGCTGGCGCTAATGATATTCATCCCGGGGGAGAGAATCCTGTGTCTCACACACAATGGTGGACCCCCTGCTAATCCTAATTGGTGGGGCCCACACACCCAAATCTAAAAAAACAAGAACCGTTAGATCCCCCAACGGGATTTCTTATGGTTTTCTCCACGGTCAGTATAGCAAAGTCGATGCAGTTGGTCACCTAGCAAAATTGCAAATAAAAAGAGGAGAGCGGGCAAAAATCTTATTGTTCGGCGATGGAGTTCCAAGTTTTATTCTCGAGGAATAAGATTAAAACTATATCACTTCATGCACTCTTATACATGATATTTTTGATGACCAGCACTTTTGTATTCTTCACGGCGAATTTACAAAGTTTGGTCTTTATGATTAACACTCAGCTGCTTTCTTTATTTGGGGTACACTATCAATGAATAACGCTAAGTCTAGTTTGCTATCTGGGGTCTGAGCAAGAGCACTCAATCGAAGAGATATTTTATCCACGGATAAGCTAGTGTAAGAATAACTTCGTTAACTTGTAATTTCGTGTTACTACATTTTTTGTAAGATGAAAGCTCGCGAGAGCATTAACAAAATCTTAAAAAGAACCAGTTTGCACCTGACTTACGCGATAAAATCACATGTCACCGGTTTTGGTGTCCCCCTGTACCAAAGAGAAGGAGGGGGAGGGTGAGTTTGGATGAGGCCCTCCCCCTCCTTCTCTTGGGTACAAGGGGGACACCAAAACCCGGGACAGGGGATTTTATCTCCTGACTTACCGTCTAGATCTGACTCAGCTCGAGTCAGATATCAGATACTTTTTAAACTTCATTCCCCTGAATGAACTCCACATGAGAATCAGACAGTTTACTGTTCTTGTTACTTGTACATCAAATCATTATGTAAACGAATGAACAAACTTATCATTATGTAAACGAATGAACAAACTTATTATATGACCGAGTATCTAGCAAACAGAGGAGATGGGAACTGTTAATGACTACATTATATGACTGAATATACCAAACTCTCAGAGAGTTTTACTGTTGGAATATATATACATCCAATTATTATGTAAATGAATGAACACTCATAATATGATCGAGTATCTAGCAAACAGAGAAGATGGGAACAATTAATGATTATATCATAACTACAAACTGCCTAACCCTGACCAATACCAAATTCTTCGTTTTTTTTTTCTTTAGCACATGTTGCAACTAGCTGAACAGCCAAGGCCTCAGCTATTTCTGGTCCTGATGTGAAGCCTGAATCAAAAACAAACTCAGCTGCATTAGTATTCAATTTTATTCTTGATTGAACTGTTCAATACCAAACTCTCCTGTTTCAAACTTGAAAGAAACATCCACTTGATAGAAATCAGAATAGTAAAGAGTACAATTAGGCACAATCCTAGATACACAGTCCTGTTCCATTCATAATGGTCCTGCTTGCGGAAATTAATATTCGCATTGGCAATATCTATTAAGATTCTAGACATCGAAGATACACACTAAACAGTTTGGGAATGTACTAGCTATACACATCATTCAGATCTCAAGACAGGATTCAGGCACTCATTATCGGGTATGCAAAGCATGCGTAGAATTAAAGTATGACAGTAAGCTAATACATATGACACTAGAGACATTAAAGCTCACGCGTGTGACTTTAGTTCGGTCTTAGATACATAAGATTTCAGGTTATCCTTGTGTTCTGGCAAAGCGAAACTAACAGCTCAAACTCAAGATTATTTCATAGTGGTTATGCATATGCATCCGACTTTTATAATACAGACTTATATGTTTTCATGAGATGGAAAACATGCAAAGATCATTGAAAGATAATGAAAACTTATATTTCTGCTCAGAATGGTAGTACTGTTATTGGTCTCAAATTTACTTTTTAACATTCAAGTA
>JAJJMA010027127.1:0-11124 GCA_023529015.1 Papaver nudicaule
TCTATTCACATACCCAGATATCAAAATGTTCCAAGAAGCATGATCTAAAACATAACATGAACCAATTCTACCACATTTTAAAAAAAAAACAGGTCAGCAGAATTCTCATAACTAAGAATTCTCGTATGTGTTACGCAGGTAACAATTGAAGAGACATGTGTTTGTTCTCATACCATGAGCCTGATTCAATGACAGGGGTTCAGCGCATGGTGAAAGGGATAATTAGGCTTACCATATCAGGGTTCCGAGACGACAATGATTGTATAGTAGCAAAGGTACGTGAAGGACTGCATGAAGGCAAGTGCGTTGAGATAAAAAGGGAAAAGACATTTGCACCGTGCGAAGAGCTCGGATGTGCTTTGCAGAGGCTTCAGTTCCCAATTAAACCTACACCAGAGAACAAGATTATTTTCACTATGGATGCCTTTATCAGATTTTCTGATTTATTGCGCGGCGAGATTCTCCAGGAGGCAAGCAGCCTTGGTAGATTGGAGTTTCTATCATACTACCAAGGCAATCCTAAACAGGAAAAAATCAACGAAATCATCTTTGCTGTAGCATAAACTACCAGTTACTAGGAATAGAGTATGAAGAATATGACATGATACTCCAGTTTCCCTTTTCGGTAAATGAGGAAGATGTGACATAACATAAAAGATGGGTTACCGTGAGAATGGAGCAGCTTTACAAAACGTAAAGAGAGGAAATGGAGCGAGCATTCAGGGATGAATTACAGTATAGATACAACACCGATATAACTAGCATCTGGAGAGAGGAGAGAACAAAGCAATATAAATTCAGAAAAGGGGGGGGGGATAGTGAATGGATACTGCAAGGTGGTAATGAATCTTACAATTTTCGGTTCAAGGATAGCGAAGGGTCGATATGCAGATACGAGGTAAAATTTCTCTATTTGTAATCATCATGTTATCTCACTTAAATAAAAGGCAACCGTGTTCTTACACTATATAATCGACAAGACTATACTACAAAAAGTTTTGAGTTGGCGATGACGACGGACTTGGAAGACGAACCTTTAACGCGTGCTTGGTGTCCTAATCCAGAACGGCGTTGTCGAGACAGATTCCAGGAGCACACTTTCCATTGGATCCACAGACATTGCCGTTTCTGAAAATCTGATGCGTACCGTGCAACTAAGCGGATTACCAGACCAAGAGATAAGCTTGAAACTCAGAACGATAGTAACATTACTAGAGGAAGGAAACATAAACAGGAGCAGTTTTATGATAATAGAGCCATACATGGAATCAGGCACAAAACTATCAGTGGTGGGTATGGCAGAAGGCTATATCGAGGCTGACATTCTGAATGGAGTTAACACAGGTAAGGTAGCTAGATTGCCAAGACAACCATCGTTTGCTCATTACGGGCAATTCCCCAATAAAGTAGACGTCTAGGATTTTCAAAATTGGTAGTTATGCTACCATGGTGTCAGGCCTATGTGATGTTGTCAAAAACAAACTCAGGCCATGGATGTTTTCATTATTTTGGATTCATTGCAGTGTTCGAATAAATTAGTTATTGTGAATCTGAGCTATTGTCTAGACAAGTGCACTGTGTAAATCATATGTGAATTAACAAGTTCCTGCTGCTATACCAATCCAATATACATACAGATCGATCACATACTGACAGCTATGCCCAAACCATCCAGTTACATTATGAAAGTCACTACTCTATACATCTACATGAACACAAAACATCGAATTGCAAAATGAAGGACCTAAAGGAGTAAAATGGAACTGTTTTTAGAATGTAATGACATTAGCCTTAGATAAAGGAGCACTAAAAGAAGTGTAGATTGTGTCATAAAAACAACCGTCGGAGCTTAGGCTCGTGCGAACGCACGAAGGAAAACCATCGCTGTTGCCGAAGCCGGAAGCAAAAGATACCATGGCACGGTATCAGGATGCAATCGTAAAGATCAGGAACTTGAGAGAACAATCACTGTTAGCCAAGACTCATGATTTTTTTAATTAACGAATATGTTAAGGTTCATACAATCACATAATTTGCAATACTACAGTCATTTAAACTCATGTATTTTTCCGCATTATATTCAAATTTTTGACTAAGTAGCAAAAATAGTTTGCAGCCTCTAATTCAAATCTAAATAGCAGTGGTAAAGGTACCTCAAACCAAATCTTAAAACCAGTGATCTAAGCAGTATCAAATTGGGTCACCTAATACCAAATACAGAGAAATAAAGGATCAGATTCAGAAAAAAATCAATCAAAAACCAAAAAAACAGAACCCTAATTTGAAAAGTGAAAAAGATTACACAATTTTAATATACCATATCTTAGCTCATTACCCAATTTCAATTGAAATTTAAAAAATAGTATCAATCAAACAGCAGTTGAAGAAGTTCAATAAATTTGCAATCCCAAACTTAGTTTCAACTCACAAATTACATTAGGAGAAAATGGTGAGAAAACAATGCAATATACATACCTGATTCAATAAGGTACGAGTTCGATCTCTTACAACACACCTAATCTTGCTTCTCTTTAAAGAGGCAAGCAAAGCCCGACGAGTAGATGGCAGTGTTGTCTGGAGCCCGTGCGAACGCACGGGCTGTTACACTAGTTCAAAGCAATTTTTAGCTGACGAAGTGAATTTCGGGCCATCATGCTTTGATTTAGGGGCTGCAGAACGCTAAAACTATCTCATGCCTATTATAAGAGATGTCCAAATGGGTATAAATATTCTAAATTACTCCTACAAACTAAGGATGATACTATAATACCCTTTAATTTTAACTTTTACCCTAACTTAATAACCTTAAAAAACAAAATATCCAAAACATTTCAATTTTAAATCGTCTCCTTCTCTATCTTTTTAGGATATTTTTTTTTCAAGATCTCAATTAATAGGCGATACGAAAAATTCAGAGCTTGGTGATCAATTCACGTCTCCAACCTTTGCACCAACCTTATGAATCACAAAACCCATGCTTTAATTATGGTTTTCATAACTTGTTTAGGTTAAAATCTTCGATTTCAGGGAGTTGGGTTTTCAATTACAGAGAAAGTTGCGGCTAGAGTTCATATGCGCTTGAGCCGTAACTTAGCATTTCCAGGAACATACGGCTTGGCTTCAGATGAATTTGAGCCGTAACTTTCGATTTCCAGAAAATACGGCTTGGTGTATGAAGAACTTGATCCGTAACTTTTGAAATACGGCCAAAGTCCATAGCCATAATAAACCCTAGAATTGTGCCACATAAATTTTAGACGTAACCGGATAAATTGAGACGTATCCTTGATATTTTAGCCGTAACTTTAATAAGTTTTCACAGCATTTCCAACTGTGACATATACAAACCAGGCGTACCTATAATTAGCAAAAAAAAAATCGATCTTAGAAGACTTTTACGTCCAAGTTGAGTATTTGCTAAACAAGACGTAACATAAAATACGTTACTAGGTATTGACGTAACCCAAGTTACGGCTACAGAATATATCCTCGTGTTGGACGTAACTAAAGTGTACGACTGGATTTCTCCCAAATTCTAAAACTTATGTCTTATATATGAAGAACACTGAGCCGTAACTAGTTGTTACGTCTCAATTTCTGGGTCAAATCAAACTGTAACTAGTTTACAAATATCACACAAATCCGACTCGGGTCCTTCATTCGGAACGAATATCTTGTTCTTATATTCAATTGGAGTCATCAAGCTCGAAATCGTCGTTTCAATCACTCATATTGGTTGAGTGATTCAATTTCTAGGGTTTTGCAAAAAAAAATTGCAACTTTTTCTTCTCCTTCGTTTTCCTTACTCACTCAAAATGATTTCTAAAATTTAACTCAAAATTTTTCATGAGCTCTAACTATATTGATTTCACTAATCTAAATTAACTAATTTTAATTAATTACTAACACTAATCTTAAACACTAAATCAAGATAAGGGCAAATTAGCGAAATTTGGGTATGGGGTTTTCTATTTTACTTCCGGATAACTCTATTTTGTCTCATACTGCAGTCCATTGGGAAATTTTGCAATCCCTAAATCAGCCTTGATAGATTTTGTGTGTGTGTGTGGTTCATTTGTCAATATTTGGATCCCATGATAGGTTTTTAATCAAAATGATGTAGATTTTGGTTGGCTAAAATATTTTGGGTCACGAGACAAATAATAAATCACACCGGCGTTTTTCGGCTACGATGCAAAATTGAGCCACCGGCTCGTTTGAGCCATGTAGTAGTTTTTAAGGCATGTGGGTATTAAGAGATTGGAGTATCACCCGACGATTTGGGGCAACATAACAAATTGTGCACCGCAATGTAGATTTATGATCACTAGACTGAATTTGTATTAAGCTAACCTAATCTGGCGACAATTGAAAAGTTACCGCAAGGCATCTTTTGTGTCACGACTCACAAATTATGTTATGTGGCGAAGTGGAAGATTTTCACAAGGGTGGTGGTGTGTATATTCTGGACTATAACAATATATTTTGAGTCACGCTGGCAGATTTTTGGTGAAAATACGGATCTTTGGTCCTAGTGAAATTTCGGTTGAAGTGCAGATATTGTGTCGTGCGCGCCTGTTCAAGAAACAAATATATCATTAGGAAGCCCCATTCAGAATTTCTCTTTCTTCTCTGGATTGTCATCATGACATCAGCTTGAATTTCTTGAGAAAAAGTTTGAATCTAGCCATCTCCCTCTTCAATCTTCAAGCCCTGCAACTCGAATTCAATTACCTATTGTTTGAACTAACATCTATCATCAGCATCCACAACTACACCTGCTTCAAGTCTAGCTATTACATTGCTAAGATACAGAACATTACTACCAATCATTACCATACACATTCAATTCAAAGCAACAAAAGCAACAGAAGTAAAATCAGTACTATCAACAAGCAAAGGAAAACTCCATTAAAGCCGTCCGATTTACATACCAATACCCAAAACATCAGTTACATTCATTACAACCATTACTGTGAAAGAGCTTCTATACACTGCCATAACAACAAGTGCAATAGCCGCTACAATCAGAAACTGAAAAGTACTTACACCAACTACTCCACCAACATGAACTTTACTTCAAGCAAACTAAGATGTGAAACTGCTGAAATCAAGGAAAACATAAACAACATTAGAGATTTCACCAGAGATTTTCCTACCAATGCTCCTGTTGAGATTCTTGCTGCCAAAATGGAACAATTTGCCAAAGATACCGTTGATGCTACATAAACAAAAAAATGAAGGAATTTCTTCTCTGACGAATCGTACTAGAAGACAGATTAGTCCTCATATCCACCATCTCCACCAGATTCTTCGTCAAAGTCATCCATCTCATCGTAGTACTCATCATCATCAGGATTACCACCATCACTATCAGAACTTGCAGGACCATAATCAACCATCTCCTCATCTTCACTCTCCCCCTCTTCTGAATCCTTGTCAGAATCTTCTGAATCTTCTGCAACCACTCCTGGCTTCTTCTCACCTGGTAATAACTCTTTCATGGTGCGAGAAAATTTCCTTGGAAACTGGGTCTTCTCCCTCCAGTAGATTTGGAAAAGGGCATCCTTCCGCTTCTGATGTTTGCGCTGCTGAACCTCTTCATCCTCTGACTCAGATAACAACATGTTAAACATTCCTTTATTTCCAGAAGAAATTAAAGTTGCAGTGTTTCAAATGGGGGGTAAAAAGGCTCCAAGGCCTGATGGTTTCACTGGTCTCTTTTATCAAAAACATTGGGATATTGTGGGTGACACTGTTATTGAAATGACCCAGACTTGTTTTAGAACTGGTAACATAGCCTCCTATCTTAATCACACCAACATAACTCTCATCCCTAAGATCCCAGAGGCTGCAAATGTCTCTAAATTTAGACCCATTGGCCTTTGCAATTTTGCCTACAAAGTTTTATCCAAAACTCTGGCTAATAGACTCAAACCCCTTATGGATAAGCTCATTTCTCCCAATCAGAGTGCTTTTGTCCCAAAAAGAAGTATCTCTGATAATATCCTAATGGCTGCTAATGAATTAATCTACTGTGTTAACCATTTCCAAAGTAAGAAAGGTCTTGCAGCTGTTAAGTTGGATATGTCTAAAGCTTATGATAAGCTAGAAATGGTCTTTTCTTGAAAAGGTTCTTTTAAAACTTGGATTGTGTGATCACTTGATCAAATTAATCTTAAACTGTTTGTCCACTGTTTATTACTCTGTTCTGCTTAATGGAGTCCCTACTGGACTTATTAAACCTAATAGAGGTCTTAGACAGGGTGACCCTTTATCCCCATATCTTTATATCCTGTGCTCTGAAGCCCTTTCTGCCTATATTGATAAAATGTCCAGGGATGGCTGTATTTCTGGTATCAAAATCCATAAGAATGCTCCTCTTGTTACTCATCTCTTGTTTGCAGATGACAGCCTTCTTTTCTCTAAAGCCAATTCAGAGGAATTTACCCATATGAAAACCTATCTTCATAATTATTGTGCTGCTTCTTGCCAGGAAATAAACTTTGACAAATCTGGTATTCTTTTTAGCTCTGAAATGACTCTCCAGGAGACTAATGTGTTAGCTAACATACTAGGTATTCATAACAATGGGTTAGGTGAGAAGTATTTGGGCACTCCCATTGAGTTTCATAAATCAAAAATTGAAACTCATATGGGTATCCTTAAATCCACTTATGCTAGGATTGACTCTTGGTCTACTAAACTACTATTCCAGGCAGCCAAAACCTCTTTAGTCAAACATGTGGGTCAAGCCATTCCCCTTTACCAAATGGTTGTTTTCCTTATCCCTAAAGAGTTGTGTAGGAAAATTGATACCCATCTCATGAAGTACTGGTGGGGTGAATCCCAAGACCCTAAAGATAAGAAAATGCATCTTCTTGGGTGGGATAAACTCTGCTCTCCTAAGTCTGGAGGAGGTTTGGGGTTTAGAAATCTGAATTAAATAATTTAGCTATGCTTGTTAGGAATGCTTGGAAACTGGTGGAAAATCCTGATTCTCTTCTTAGTACCATGCTTAAGGCTAAATATTTTCCTCATTCTGACTTCCTAAATGTTGTGTGTCCTAAGAATTGTTCTTGGACCTGGAGATGTTTATGCAACATTAAAGACCTCATCAAGCCATTTATTTCCTAGATTGTCGGGGATGGGAAATTTTATAAACCCATGGTATGACAAGTGGATCCCTGACATAGGTATTGCCCAACCTAAGCCACTTGTTCCACCTGATCCCTCCATCAAGGTTGATTACTTTATTAACACTACCAGACTTGAAACACACTTTGATAATGCTTCTGTTCAGAAGATTATTACTATTCCCTTAAGCCAGTTGATCACTCCTGATAGGAGGGCTTGGGAACTTTCAAAGACAGGCAGATTTAGTTCTAAGTCTGCATATTTGGGTCTCAGAGGTCTTAGACCAAGCCCTAATAGTGCTCTTTGGAAGTCTATTGGAAAATTAAGGTTGCCTACAGAATTCAATTGAACCTCTGGAGGGCAGCTAGAAATGCCTTGAATGTTC
Source organism: Papaver nudicaule (assembly GCA_023529015.1). NCBI lineage: Eukaryota > Viridiplantae > Streptophyta > Magnoliopsida > Ranunculales > Papaveraceae > Papaver > Papaver nudicaule. The sequence goes on from JAJJMA010027127.1 coordinate 7,523, forward strand.
GTGTTATGATTAATTCTAGAATGACTATAGCCAATACTCTTTGCCCTAGATATGGTACCTGTGATGAAGATACTATGCGTGCTTTTGTGTTGTGCCCTTTTGCTTCCCAAGTTTGGTATGCTTCACCTCTGAAAATTGTTACTGCTGGCTTTCATAATTACTATTTTCTTGATTTGCTATATTATTTTCTAGTTGATAGACCAACTATGCTTTCTGGTGAATTCCAAACTCTTCTAACTGCTATTGTGTGGTCTCTGTGGTCTAGTAGAAATACTTTAATTCATGAAAAAAAGTCTGAAAACATGTTTATTGTTTTAGCTAGAAGTTGTTTTCCGCCCTAGCTTGAAGTGTGTGAAGAGAGTGTGTGCCATAAACACCTCCCAACACCTTATAACCTTAACTTCACTTTCATTTTCATTTTCATTTTCAGAGACAGAGAAAGAGGAAAAGAAAAGAGCGGGAGAGAAAGAAAAAGAGCGGGAGAAGAAATTTCATCTGGTTCTTCAGAGAAATTGAAGGCAAAGTGTTACAAATCGAAGCTAAAGACTTCATCTGGTAAACCCTAATCACAAAGTTCACAAATTGTGGTTTTGTTTTTATTTGTTCAATGTTTTGCATGTATGATTAGGGTTTCAGTTATGCTGGTTAGGTTTCTTTTTTGGGCTTTTATGAATTTAATTTCTAGGGTCTGTTAATAAATTTAATTTTTAGGATTTTTATGAATTTAATTTCAAGGGTCTGTTAATAAATTTAATTTCAAGGGTTTTTCTGAATTTAATTTCTAGGGTTTGTTTTTGTTATAAATTTCTTGGGTTTTTCCGAATTTAATTTCTAGGGTTTGTTGATGATTTGTGATATCTGGGAAACACAGTTGAGAGTTTTGGTTTTTTATTTCCAAGAAAAACATCACAAATTTCACAAAATGATTTCTAGTGCTTTTGGGGTTGTTTTTTTGAGTAAATTCAAGAGCCCTAGTTACGAGATCAGAAACTGTGTAATGATTTCTAGTTATGAGCCCTAGTTGTTTCAGTTATGAAGTGATTGTTTGACATACTTGTGAAATGATTGTTCGTCATACTTGTGAAATTGGATTCCTTGGAGCTTTAGCTGAGCCTAGGTTGGTGATTCACTCTCTTACGTGTGAGATGATAGTTATTCAGTGTTATGTAATGACCAACTTACATGTAAGAGAGTGAATGTACCAACAGATGTCGTTATTGCTCCTGAATCTAAACCTTGTAGCTTGTAGACTAGATACACCTGACTTCATATGATGTTATCCATGGTTGTGAACTTGTCCTATGACAGGATTATGATTTATAACTTTAATTGCTAGAAATCAGTTTATGATATGTGCTGGTGATAACTATTTTGCAGGTTATTATGGCAGAAGTGGCGCTAGATGAAAATGGACTTCCCATTGACGACTTGACAACTAAAATGGGCCATTTTAAGGGCTCCTTGATACGTACTCATATCCCTATCTCCTACAAATCTTGGAAGCAGGTGTCGATGAAGGATACAAATGATGTCTGGCGGCAGCTAAAGGTATATCCCCTAAAAATCATGAATTTTGTTTAGGTTCATAGTTTTTGGTTTATATCTTGAGATAGTAATTGGTGTGGTTTTGGTTTCAGGAACATTATCAAATTCTTGAGACTTCTAAAAAAACTATTATAAAGGGGATGGTTGAACCATGGAGGAGACTCAAGTATGAGTTGCGAAAAGACTACTATGATACTTGCAGCACCCATCAAGAAAGAATGCTGAATGTTTAACCTGAAATAACAGAAGAAGACTGGGTGGCATTCTGTGAGTATGAGAAGACTCCAGAAGCAGTGAAAAGTAGAGCAGATCATAAGAGGAAGAGGGAAGGCTATAAGTACAGCCATACCGCCGGTCGCAAACCTCGTGGCTTGGTGAAGGTTGAACTGGTAAAATTTATCAACTATTCTTGAATTATCACTGCTTTAGCTAGTTATATGTGTTGATATGAACATGATGATAGTTATATGTGTTGATAACTTGATATATGTTGCATTGGCTTTTCAGGAGAAGGCAAATCCTGGAAAGATAATCACTACTTCTCTTGTGTGGCTTGAAACTCATAAACAAGCTGGTGGCGCCATTCTACCTAGCGCGCAACCATACTATGTAAGTCAGATCTAAGTTTATACTTTTTAAAAGTTAATTAGTAACTGAAAGAATAACTAGTTTTGGTATTCGGCATTTCAGGAAAAACTGAAGAAGACAGAAGAAGAAATCAAGGAAGCACTAGAAGATGGTATTCCTGTTGAAACTGAAGATCCACTGGTCAAATCTTTTGGATCGGATGGTCACGGAAGGGTACGTGGTTGTGGTCTTGTTTCTCGTACTGCATATGATCTATCTGCTCCTGCTCCTGCGCGTGCCAAAGTAGCTGAAATGGAGTCTAAGGATGGAGAGCTGAGGGCAGAGGTGAAGGAGCTAGGTGGCAAGATGGAGTTCATGATTGAAGGCTTCGCAACATTGTGCAATGTTATCAAGGAGATCCAAACTGGAAAATCTTCTTACATTGGGTCAAACCATGTTGACAGTTCATCTGGTTCACCTGCGGCCACCAATTCTGGTTCAAATCCTCCTGCTGCTTATGCTGAGCACGGTAATTCTCATACACATGTTGCAAGTTTGTCCCCCCCTCCGAGAAGTGCAGATGCAAAAATTGCTCTAGGGAATGGTCTTGAAGATTTGTCACCTGCTCGATCAGCATTAGGTGGTAGTGGTGATAAAGCACCCAGAGTTTCATTGAAGAACTTGGATGGTGAATTGATTGCTAGGGGTACAGTTTGTGTCGGTGATCAGGGAGTAATCTATCACGGCGTACCTGTTTCTGAGTCGAATGTCAAAGTGTTGCTGGATCACATTTACCTGCCAGAAGAGCCCACCATCAAAGCTAACAAGCTTGCAAGGAAATTTAAAGAAGTTGGAGGTGGAGGGTTTTGTCTTCATCGAAAGAGTAACGCGATATTTCATTAGATTGGTCGCCGTGTTTTTTGAAGATGTCTGCCATCATATGGGTTTATAAATGACTTACTTTTATGGCTTGTTTTTTAGTTTGCTAGACCTATTAGGTAGTTGTGCAGGGAAACTCTTATGCAGTTCCTTTTCTTGGTTAACAGGAAGAACATCTAAAGTTTTTTGCAGTTTGAACTGGTTCATTTTTTTGGTTATGTAACAGGAAGAACATGTTAACCGCTTGAATATATTTTTTTGGTTATGTCTATATTGTTGTGTGTCAGGGAATGGATGGGATATTACAGGTTTTTGGGGTACCAGAGAATTGCAGGGTATTGTGCTCTGGGAATTGCAGGGCAGCCAGTTTTTTTTTTTATAGTAAATTTAAGGCCGGGTAGCAACTGTAAAATCACAGTTTCCAGTTTTAGATGTTTACACCGCCCATAATTTTTTTCCACCCCTAGATTTTGAAGTATGCTAAATTCGCGTGTGTCATTTCTCTTATCTAGTGTCGACCTAACTTAGCCATTTCATATTTCATTTTTCATTTTTCATTTCTCTGTGAGGCTGCGAGAGAGATAAGTTAGGGTTTCATTTACCATTTATTT
>JAJJMA010027127.1:16124-30012 GCA_023529015.1 Papaver nudicaule
CAGCCATCTTCTATTTTTGTTTTGCTCCGTTTTTGAGTGAATGGAATACAATACAAATTTATAATACGTATTTTGTATAGATTTTATATTACGTATTTTGTATACAATACAGTAAATTAATTTATAAAATTTTGATTTTTTTTTTAATTTTAATTATAAATTCCGCAACGTTTATAGACGTTGCTTAAATAACACAAAACGTTGCTTTAAAAAGAAAGAGCAACGTTACTTACGTTGCTTTAAATAAAAAAGAGCAACGTTAGAAGCAACGTAAATAACGTTGCTTTAATTAATTAAAGCAACGTTAATAAACGTTGCCAAAAATTGGTAACGCCGTATTCGCAACGCTTATAGACGTTGCTTTAATTCGGCGCAACGTCTATTACCGTTGTAAACCGGTCCCCGTGGCGTAGTGTTGGTGATAGTAAAGAAGTAGTGGAAGCAGATTGTCGTGTTCTCCTCAACCCTCAAACCTTCTTCTTGCTGGTAAAGAACAACAAGAAGAAGGATTGGAAGGATTGGGGCGATGAGGAGTGCGCCTTTTTAATGCTTAGGTAGTAAGTAGCAGCAAATTGTTGTTCGCGTCCCCCCCCCCCCCCCCAAATCCTCTGCTACTATCATTGTCACTTGGTGGTAGTATAAAAGTAGAGGGTTTGGCGGGTTGTGGATGTATGCGCCTTTTTGCTGTTTAGGTAGTGGTGTAGCAGTAAATTGTTGTTCGCGTCCTCCCCAAATCAATGAATATTAGTTATTGCTTTTCTGAAGTTTGATTTTGTGTAATATTTCAGATATATCATGTGTTGCTGATAAGGGGTGGATGACTTTTAGTCGTAAGTCGAACATGGAATACTTCAGACTTATATATTCTGGAGTTTTCATGGGGAAACCTTAGGAGTAGGAAAACATAGTCATAACATTACAGCTGACACTGTGGCTGTCGAAAATGTAACGGATCATGTTTGTTTAGCTGATGAGAATGTTGATTCTGGTGTGAATGTTGAAGTTAATCCTAATATAGGTGTAGATGAGAATTTGGATTCGGGTGTTAATGTTGAAGCAGATCCTAATATAGGTGTAGATGAGAATGTTAGGTTACACAATAGGAAAGAAAGAAAAAAAATCAGCATATGAGTGTGCTAGAGAACCGTTATACCCTTCATGTCCTAAAGGAAAGACAACATTGTATGCTGTTATAAAACTTAATAACATAAAGACCCAATATGGATTTTCTGACAATGGTACCACTGGTCTCTTAGAATTGATGAAAGAGTTGCTTCCTGATGAGAACACATTGCCGTCTAAGTACCCTGACATAAAGAAAATGATCCAAGAACTAGGTATGGATTACATAACTTATGATGCACGAGTAAATGAATGCATTTTATATTGGAAAACTTAGTCGAAATTGGTTAAGTGTCCGGTTTGTCAAGAACCTAGGTATAAAAAGGTTTTTGACGATGAGAGGAAACTTACATAAGTATCTCAAAAGACGTTAAGGCATTTTCCGTTGATTGCGAGGCTGCAAAGGTTTTATAATGTACCGTGGATAGCATAGGCACTTCTGTGGCATTCCAAAGCAAAGTCAGATATATCTGTGATGCGTCATCCAGTCGATTATTCGGCTTGGCCATGCGTAGATAACTTTTCACCGGAGTTCGCCAAGGAACCAAGAAATGTCACACTGGGGATCTCAACCGACGGCTTTAACCCAAATGGATGTTTTGGTGCAAACACAGCTGTTGGCTGGTAATTTTGTGTCCGTACAACCTTCCACCTTCGATGCGTAGAAGCGCGAGTTCTCGATGTTATGTTTGTTGATATCAGGCCCAGAGCACCAGGTACAAGTTTACTTACTCTGCCTTCTGTGGTTTTGCAACATAACTCAAAATATATTCTGAATTAATGCATGTTAACATGTATGTGCAGGTAAAGATTGATGTTTATCTACAACCACTGGTAGATGAGCTCCTTGAGATGTGGAATGTAGGTGTAACGACATTTTACTCCTCCATCAATGAAAAGACGAGGGTACCGAGTACACCACCAATCTTTTATTTTAGTCCACCTATAAGTCAAACCTTGAACTATTCCTGTACTCAAGAACTCAAGAACTCAAGAACAAGATCTCCTTCAGATCTGATTGATTCACACAAAGGAGTCAATACAAGAATCCGAAAGGCTATGTCAACAACCAAGTACGATACTTTAATTATAAATGATAAATCAAATATAATGCTGATGTAAAGTAAAGTACACACAAGATTTTGTTAACGAGGAAACTACAAACTCGTAGAAAAATCCCGGGACCTAGTCCAGTTTGAATACTCTTAAGTAAGCCGCCAACACACCTACTCTCAGACTTCGGACTAGCTGGTGCAGACAATATGAACCTAATTCGACTATTAGTCACAAAGATTTCCCCTCAGTATTCCCATGCCTCCAACCACAACAAGGTGGTCACGCACATGTACTCCCTTACGCAAACAAACGTCCTTTACTGTCTTACGCAAGAGTTGCCTCACATCCCGTCGCGAGGACTATCGCTACCCGACCTCCAATCGGACGATTACAACCTTAGTGGAGAACAACCAAATAGCAGCAGGTCAAATCGCTAGATGATATCCTTGGTAACTAACAGATATTTCACCGAAGTTCTTTTACACCAAGAGCGAGGATATTGAGTTTACTTAGGCTATAAACACCTCGAGATATCGATCAAGGTTTCAAAATCTAAACTCCCGAAAGAGCAACCTTGTCGTCCCAGTTGGAATCAAGCACATAGTTGTAGCAAGTACGATATGATATGACCTTGAAGAACGGTGTACCTGCAAAGAACAAATCTAACAACAACAATCTTGATTCCACTCAATATCTATATTTTAGGCACACAAACCGAAAACGGCTTGCTGACAAATCCAGGTTAATAGATAAAGAGTATGTTCTTATCACAACGATCTTGAGTGGCCTTATATCAGAAGAGAATGACCATAAAATAAACAAGATCGCAAGGTTTGATAGACGTGATAGAACAGAACACAAGTACAATACAAAGAAGACTAGTAAACATAAAATAGTTTCCCGTAAGAGGTACTTCTAGGCTTCTCGATCCCTTGAGAAGACTTTCTCGCAATTCTAGACCAAGAGCAAAAGCTCAAAGGTAACTGAAAAGAAAAGCGGCAGACACAAGCTAATGGAGATAAGCTTGGTAGAGGGATAAAGCTTTTAGGAGAGAAACCACTCTTATTTATATTGACTAAGGCTTAGCTTTGAAATGAGGCAAACTTAATTTCGGAAATTCCACAAAGCACATTTACATAATAATTCCGAAATTCCTCATTTAGTCTCATAGCATTTAATGAGATCTAATACTCTAGCATTTTACATTTAAGAAAAATATAATTCATAAAGAAAATATATTTTCAAAAGATGTTTAGCCAAGAGCAATCAAAGCGAATAATATTCATAAGGTATATTTGGATATTTCTTTAATTCGAAATATAGCGCTTACCAAATATGCTCCCTGGGAAAAAGCTCATTGCGAAACGTGTCCTTTTGTTTCGAAAATCTCCTTAGATATTATTACTTCCAAATGTCGTCATCAGCTTTAACAATCTCGACATTACTTCCAGGGTATTACTGGGCTAACCAGATGAACCTAGGTGGAAGTGAGATCTGGTCCAACGTGGTTCAACGTTCCACATAAACGTATCATAACAGACGTGGACAAGCCTTGTGTGTTAAGCTTAAGTGAACACGTAGGTTCAACAGTCATTCCGAATCACGCAAATAGATATACCATTGGAGTACGGTGCGAGATTCCATGAGTAATAGCAAAATGTTAAATCTCCTGACTTCTTGATTCCAATATAGATGCCACGTTAATGATATCCAAGAATTCAAATCAAAACATCAAATGAATAATCAAATGAATATTTGATCGAGTAGTAAAATCATACGAAGATTTTAATCACGTACAGTATTGATCAGAAATCATGTGTCTACCTATCTGAAGCGACTAACCATATTTTTGATGATGACTCAATCTCACTTTAGTTGTACATTGAAGATTAACGAATTCAAACTTTAAACCGAAAATATCAAACTCATTAATTCGTTGAAGCACAAATCAAAAAGGTAGAGTTTGAACTTCGAAGTTACGCATTCTGAGATAACCATATTATGGTTTCGAAACGTACATTATTTTTTGGCAGAAACCAAATTAAGGTTTCGGAACCTAAAGTTCATTATATAACCAGAACCGTATTAAGGTTCCCAAATCAAGTTTCCATATAGCGAAACCTAAAGCTTGGTTTCGAAATCTAGATTATGTTTAGCAAAACCTTGGTTAAGGTATCGAAACAAGAAACACATATTAAATTCTCCGCAAATGTTTGGTGTCGAACTTGAGAGTCCATGTGGTTGAGAACCGTTTCAGCATCACATCTTTTTAGCCTCGACGCACAGGAATATATTTCCCGGTTCACATAAACCTTTAGGAAACCCCAGGGTCTTTTCTACCTTTTAGAACTCACATGATCAAGACACATTGGCCTTGATTCTCAAGTCACTGTTAGCCAACAAACATAGTAACGAATCTTTGTTATCTCATTGGTCACAATATTTAGTTTCGGACCAATAGCTTATGAATACGAAAACCAGATTATGGTTTCGAAATCAACGTTTAGTTTTACCAAAATCTACATTGAGGTTTCGAACATTGAAATTTCATAAGTTGAGATTACACGAATATGGTTTCGGAATCCAGAAGTGAGATATGACATACAAGATGTTCATGTACAGAATCAAATGAATGATTCAGAACTTCAATATTCAGAGCCAAACCATGACGTAATATTTGAATCTCAGAACAACAGTATTTCGAGTCTACACAACATAAGTGTGAGTCACGATCTCTCTTACATTAGCTCATACAAGTATATGCAATCAATCCGACAGAGCCAGACTAAGTAAGAAGAGACACAATACTGTGATGGGTTAAATCTCGTAGTACTACCGAGATAAACATCACATTGTTATATCCAACTCGAAAGGTTTTAGGAAAAACCTTTATATTAACTTAGAGACGGAGAAGAAAAGAAAGCTCTAAGCAATATGGAACGTCATAACTTCAACACAAATACCGCAAGCGATAAAGTGGAGTTATCTTAAGACACAGTGATCACAAGTGATCAAGTTATAACGTAAAGCTCAAGATGACAGTTATGTTTATGTCTTTTGTAGCACAAGTATAAAAGATAATGGAATCCCGTTATTTAGATTCACTAACCTCTTGAATGATGAAGCCGGATGTCTTCGTTCGATCTTCACTCTTTCTTCAACTCTTCAAGTAGTGATTATAAATCCTACCAAAATCTTCCACAACCTAAAGCTACTCTCATAACTTCACCTAATATGAATTGTTTAGCGGTCGAGTTTTGATCACTAAAGTTGACAACTAAGCGTGACATATCAACACTTAGTGAGTACCGAGCCATGCTTTAACAAGCAAAAATGAGTTTCTTTTAAAAGAAAGACTATTGTGGGCTATTCATGATTTTCCAGCTTTGGATACGCTATCTGGCTGTGTGACGCATGGTTATTATGGGTGTCCTACTTGTGGAGAAGGTACAGTTGTTGAGTGGCTGCCTTACAGTAAGAAGATATGTTATATGGGTCACCGTAGATGGCTGCCAGCGAAACACAAGTTTCGTAATGATAAAGCAAATTTTAACGGAGCGGTAGAGCATGGTCCAGCTCCATGGCCAATGACAGAAGCAGAAATTCAAGATAGGGTAGCATATATCACAGTTAAGAAGGGCACGTGGAAACAACCAGCGGATAAAAAACGTGAAAGGAAAGCGGCAGTGCAAAATGAAGATGATAGAGATGAGCACAAATTGTTTTCTGTATTGGTCTATTATTTAGTTTTTATGTTCTCGCAGGTCTATTCTTTATGATTTGTCGTATTGGTCAGCACATTTGGTTTGACATCAAACAGATGTCATGCATACCGAGAAGAACATAATTGAGCATCTTCTCAACACTCTAATAGGAAGTAACAAGTCTAAAGATGTTCCTAATGCACGTAAAGATATGCAAGCCATGGGGATTAAAAAGAAGATGTGGTTGGGTGCTGCTGATCCTAAGACTGGTAAAACAGCTATTGAAGATGGAACTTTTGCGATGACAAAGAACGAGAAGATTCAATTTTGTACTAATCTGAAGAACTTAAAGGTGCCTTCTGGTTTCTCTTCCAATCTTCGCAACATCTATTGCTATTACTCCTCTGGAGCTCAAGAATTTCAAGCCTTACGATTACCACTTTGTGATGCAAAATTTGCTTCAAATCCCGGTTCATCTTGCGACTTCATTGCCTTAAGATCTACGAGTTTCTCTTCTGCTTATAAGTATTTTTTCCAGAATTTTGTGCGTGAAGGTTATTAACAGAGAACATCTTTTGAAAGAAAAATCTAGTTTGGTGGAAGCAATGTGTGTATTGGGAAACACTTTCCTCCGTCTTTTTTTGTTATTAGTATTCACTTGATGGTGCATCTGGCAGATGAAGCTTTGCAATGTGGTCCTGTCAGATTCAGGTGGATGTATCTTTTTGAGAGGTAAATACCATCCTATTCTCTGTGTTATTTATGGCAAAATATGAGAGTTCATTGTTGCACTAAACTGTTTGCATACTGATCTTTGTAGGTTAATGAAAGGTTTCAAGAATTTTGTGCGCAATAGAAGGTACATTGATGGCTGCATTGCAAGAGGGTATACATTACGTGAAGCTAGCATATACTGTATGGAGGACCTGTCAAAGCATTGTGACGGTACTCATAAACACAGTCGACAGGACGATGAGTTTGCAGATGAGATGCCGTTGAGTAAAGGTAAAACTGTTACTTAAACTGATGTACAGTTTGAACAAGCGCGCAAATGGATTTTGTCTAATTATATGGGATTAGACGAATGGAATAGGTATACATCTTTTTACTTTATGAAGTTTAATAACATATATCTTGTGTTCAGTAATTTTGTAAGCTTGAGAAAGATTGATGAATTCCTAACAAGCCTGAGTTGTTGGATGTCATTGTAGGAAGTATGATGCCTATGTCGACGGCACAACAAATTATACTGTAAAGAGATTTCATATATGGTTACGCGACGGGGTATTAGCTTCAAAATTGTTTATAAAGTTGTTCCATGTTTATAAAGTTGTTCCAAATAGCCTGAGATGATTAACTGATTCACTAATGTTATCTTGCAGTTGCTAGCATCCAAAAAAGAAAATTGATTACTTTGGCGACTAGTTCAAGGGCCTCGGTTCAAGGCTCCGTCGTATAAGAAATACCAAGTGAACGGTTATGTCTTTGCTCCAGAACGTCACGAGGCGGGAAAGGTATGTCAAAATAGTGGTATGTGTATGAAAGCCTTGACAAAACAGATAGCAAAATCCACTGACCTAAACTACAAGGAAACATAAATGACCTATTATGGAGTTATTCGAGAGATTATTGAGTTGAATTATTTGGATTTTGAAGAAACAGTCTTTTATTGTGATTGGGTCAAAGTTGAAGATACAAGTCATGGGTGCAAAGTTGATCCTAGCTCAAGAGTGAAAAAGGTCAACTTGTCTAAGTTGAGAAGCAGAGATACATTGCGTGACGAGCCTTTTATTCTTGCCTCTGAAGCGTCGTAAGTCTTTTACGCAAATGATGTTTCTGACAATGGATGGTCTTTGCTCATGCATTCTTCGCAAAGACTAACTACATCAGTAGATGATATTGAGGTTCCAACTGTTTACCAGTCAGCTTTTACTGACAATGAGAGTCTAGAAAAGCTTATAGATGTAGCTGAGGTAGTTTGAGGTAAAGTTTCCTGCCTCTCTATTATCTTTTGGTTGTTTCCTTTTTATGGTTCTTTTTGCAGTTAACTTAACCTTCAATTTTTTTTACTGTAGTTTGTTGTCATGCGCTATTGGTAGAAGATTGACAAAGGAAATCTGATGGGAAGGTACCTATTATCTCATGCTCAAGAGTATTACAGAACTAGGTACTGAAACTAGCTAGGTCTTAATGTATTAGAGAACAAGAACACTAGTTTTCGTTATGTAAGATTTTTTTTTTCTGTTTTTGTGGCTAAGTGTAAGAACAAGAAAACTTAAGAATGAAATATTGATTTTGGCTAAGTGATGAAATTTTGATATTGAATATCTTTGAATGAATGAGTGTACCAATGAATGAATATTGATTCCGTGAATGTATGATTGGGGAATTGGGGAATTGGGGAATTGCAGGGGTAGGATTGCCTGCAATTCCAGGGCTGCTAAAAGTGGGAAACCTGCTCTCTTTTTTCCGATTAAAACTTTAGCAACGGTTTTTCACCGTTTCTAATTTCAGGGAAAGTTGGTCTTCGTTGACCTAGTCAAGGTTTAACAACGGAGAATTTTGCGTTGCTAAATTTTTTCCGGCAAAGGGAAGTCGGTCTTCGTTGACCTAGTCAAGGTTTAGCAACGGAGAATTTTGCGTTGCTAAGATTTTCCCGGCAAAGGTGATAGGTGTGCAAAACACCTATTCAAGAGTACCCAATTTGTACACCATACATTGTTTATTTTAATCATTTTCTTTTTTGCAGGTATTTTGAAATCATATTCAATAAAATGAAGCAAATTACAACTCAATTCATCACTTGGCAACTCTCGGAATTCATGGTCTCGAGTACAAGAAGAATACAAGGTCCAAAAGTGTCGTGAAAGAAGAATTACTGGGGGGCAGCCCTTCTTTGTTAAGCACTAGCCTGGTTATTCCCAACATCAGTGCAGCGTTAAGGGGCACCTTAAAATCAGGCCCAATTCCTGAAAAACAGGCTCGATTTCTTAAAGCCGGCCCAGTTTCTTAATATAGGTCCAAATCAGTTTCCATACCTAATTCAGACGTCTATATATACTTCACGCACAGAGATTTTTCACAGACGCCGGGGGGAAGAGAAAGGGGCAGACGCACAGAGGACGCGAGCTCCAGGAGGAGTTCTGGAAGGGGAGTTACTGTTCACGGCGAGGGCTTTCGGCACGATTCTCGAGGCACCGCAAACACGGGTTTTTATGCTTTTTCATATTTACTTTATTATTTTCTATGGATTTCAATAAAGATATGTCTAGCTAAATACTTTTATATTGGTTAGGGATGTAGTCGGATTATCAAAACATGCTACTTGATTAATTTTGGAGTTATAATTATTCTTTTCATCATCGTTCTTATTTTACTGTGCGTATGAATGCATGATTGATGTATTGCATTAAGATTGGATATTTTATATTCATATCTACAACTAGAATTAGGTTTTGAGATACGAAATCGTCGATGAACCTTTTCACAAGTAGTACAATATAATTCCGATTGCGGTGATAGCTTTTAGGAATTGTATGTAGAGTATGACCTTTGTGAATGAACTGCTCCTGGTAGTTCATTGCATTGATTAGCCTATTTCACAGATATTAATGCTCTTAGAGAGTTGAACTCAATTACTCGATGTGTTGAGTTATTCTTTACGTAGTATTCACACATTCATCGTTATGGTGTGTGATGACATTAGGAAATTTCGGGATATTTTCGCGATGATGTATTCTAGGGCTTTTGATGATGAGAGATTAAATAGAAACTCCAAATATTATTCATAGTGCATGTTATGTGATTGAAGATGAACCCTTAACCAATATTCTCGTCTCCTGATTATTTTCTACATTTATTTGCTTTAGTTTTAATTTACTTTTATTGCACCAAACATCCCCCCTTGGTTACTTTTAAGTTTTCAAATACAACTGATAACCAATCTCTCTCTGTGGATCGAATCTGTTCTTGGCACTATATTATTTTATTTATTGTGAAGGTTAAGAACTGAATTATATTTGTTGCGGTTCGACAACGCATCAAAAGGGAAGTCGGTTGTCGTTGACCTAGTCAAGGTTTAGATACGGCTGACGGTCGTTGCCGGCTAAGATAAGAAACGACGAACTGGACGTTGCTGAAAAATTTCCAAAACGGTCTACAAGCCGTTGCTGCTTGATATCCAAAACAGTTTCCTGGCCGTTGCTGGGAAATTTCCGCAACGGTGAACCGCCGTTGCTGCCAAAAATTGGCAACGGAACATAAACCGTTGCTAGATCCGTTGCTACCCAAGATTGGCAACGGCCGCATTACCGTTGCTAAAATTTGTCACACCATGAATCGCAGCGGCCAGCCACAGTTTCTAACGGTATTAGCAACAGATGACCACCGTTGTTACCAGCCAAATTTGGTGTAGTGAAGTTGCGCACGTCGCATATTTTTTCAAGTCTCCATGACAATCACACAAATTTCAAATCACAAAAGAAATTTTAGGTGAAGAGACACGAGGCTACGTTTTGTTAATGACCAAGTTTGAATCACGAGAGAGATTTTGGGGTATGGGTTAAGATTTATATTAATTGAAATTATATTATAGTTTTAACTTAATCAAGTGAATATGTTACTTAAAACAATCCTAGATTCTTATAAATTTATGATTTTGGATTACAAGAGCGAAGGCTATGGTGATTAACATATTTACAAATTTGTCACTCCACACGCGGATCAACAAGAGCCGCGCGGACTAGATTGATCCGCAACGGGCCTCTCCCTGAAATGCGCGGACCAACCAAGGCCGCACAACGGATAGTTTGTAACAACCATTGTATGGCTACATTTTCTCACCCTTTAAATACCTCATAAATCAAGCTCTCAACTTATAACACTCATCCTTTCATATACAAATTTTCTCCACCAATTTTTTTTTCTTCTAATTCTTCTTATGCTTCTCCCAATTTCTTAATACAAATGTCTTAATCTCAAACTATTAATAGTAAAAAAAGAAATCAAAAACGCTCTGGTCAGACGACGATGAAAATGAAAATGAACGTCCTAGAAAAGTTTCTCGCTACAAAAGTTAAAGCGCAAGGTCATTTGGCTATAAAAATGGGCCAAGATAAAAATAAAAAAAAAAAGAAAAAAAAAGGTCTTGGTATGAAGTTAAACAATTTATGAGTCTCTTATTTTAAAGGTGCTAAAACTATTGTCCACAAATTTCTTTGGAACTGTTTGTACTTCATTAAGCCAAAAAGACATCAAAACAAGTTGTTATTTTGTTTGCTGGAAAAATGATGGTACGCTACACACACATTTCGTTTGGAGACTTCGAAATAGGTGTATTTAAAAATTTTCTGTTTTAAATATTAAAAAATTTAATTCTACGAATAAACTGCATTAAATTTATTGTACTTAATGATCATCTTTATGATTATACAAGAATTACACCCTTGGATTTGTTGTACTTTATTCGGTTACCTTCTGATATCGGAGAAGATGTTCCATTTGAGCAAGATGCTTGTTGATACTAATTTTCCCATATCATAGAGACATCCTGGGGAGAGTTTTAGAGAATCATTGCTATTGATGGGTCTTTCTCTTTGGAGAACGGTAATGAGATACATCAACTAAAAATGAGTGGAGTGACAGTAAATATTGTTAGATGAGTGGTCTTAGTCCTGCAATACCACAGACATATTCACGGGGGTGAAGGATATCGACTAGAGGTATTTAAAACTTAATTAGGCGCATTCAACTCCACTAACTCACTGTGGATAGATACAGAACGGAGTCTGCTGTTCATCCTATGTGAGCATCATAACGACTTCAATAATCATAATCACACATCAACTCTCATTCCCGATGCTATTTACGGATAAGATAGCAAGTCTAAGGAGTTCATCGTAGTTTTGGGAGCTGAATGATCATAGAATCTCTATATGGGAGAGATTGAATCACATTAAGTGATTAATACTGGAATGATAAATGATACATCAAAGTAACGAGGTTCAGCACGTCGTGTGCCTACGTCCTCGGGGAAAACTATCACTCATATTCATACTATTCTAGATTACAATATTCTCGGTGGACTAAAAGATAGTGAGTGTTTCCTCACCTTATCCTCCTAACTTTCTCTGACTCCCTCCTTTCACAGTGAAGTGGTATTTATAACAGTTTATGGAGGTAATTGGTTTTTACTACACTTGGTTCCTTCTACATTTGATGTCCCTTGCCAACAGCTGGACTTCCTGCACCACCTTGGTTGCCCACTCCTGAATCGACACCTCCTTAGCAGAATATATCTTCGTTGTCCAGCTTCTTCGATGTCCTTGATGCACTGGTTCTTATCCCTTTGGTTACTCATCACCGCTTGGGTATCCACTTGGTGATCGACACGTCTCCCTATCCTTCTGTCGCGGTATAGGATTGAGAGGTAACAGCTTCAACACGCGTCCTTCATGCTCAGGCCTACCTAGACTAGGTGCATCATGACCCTCCGTTTCCATGACTCCTCGTGATGGGGTAAAGCGCGTGGAAGATGGATTTAGTACTTCGTCTTGTTTTTTATACCGTGCCCCGGGTCCTAGGTAAGTGGCACGTGGCCGTCGATATTTTGGTATTAACAATTTGCCCTTTTTCTTTCAGTTATTACCAAGGGTAATTATGGAAGAAAACCCTTCGCTTTCTGCCGCCACTTTTCCACGTCTTTATTATGTGGTCCCAATCTTAGATTGTGTATAAAACTTCCCCTCGTATCTTGCGCCAGTTACTAATCATTCCTCGAGGTTATAAGTATTAGAAAGAGGATATGGGTTTTGACTTCTTCTTCTTTATTTCTTCTCTCTGCTTCCTCTGGTAAGAATTCTTACTTTCTTTCCCTTGTCGTTGTCGGTTTCTTCCCTTCTTTTTCCTCTGATCTTTCCTTCCGGCGAGTTCTAGTGGCTAGCTTTTGCTTTTGCTTTATTCGGTGTAGTTTTGGCTTCCTTCTTCAGGTAATTCTTCTGACTTCTCTTTTTCTTCTGTAATGATATTGCTTCTTCTTCTTCGTACGACATCACTGATCACTGCTACTGTTAATTGTTTGGTTCATTTTCTTCTGTCGTAGTGATTGTTTGTGCTTGCTGTTGATTTGTTTTGCTTCCCCTGCATGGCGATTGCTTTGCCTTCCATGTCTATTCTTGCTTTTTCTGCATCTTTACCTTTTCTTTTGTCTTCTAAGAATCATGACGAGGAAGAAATCCAAGGCTTCGAAGTCTAAGTCAGAGACTTCTTCCCCGACAATCTCGGTTGAAGTGATTGACACTAGTTCCCCCCACTACGAAGTATCGAGGTTTGAACCTTCGTCCATAGAGAGTTATCGTCACATACCCTCGAGGAGATCAAAATTACCTACTCTCTTGATGGTTTTGAGATTGAATACTACGGAGAAACAGACGTTCTGACCGAGCATATGGTTTCCAGTTTCCCCTTTGATGAGAACACCCTTCTCATTACGGTTGGTCAACTTGCTGCTGGTTTGGTTCTTCTTTTGTTCAACCCTGACGATCCTTTTTATTTTGATGTTCTATCGAACCACCAAGTTCCCTCAAAGAGCTTTATTCGAGGAATCTTTCAATACAGTGGAAACTTCCTTAGGCTTCTTCATGAGTGCTGGCTCTGTAGCAAAGGTAAGTCGAGGATAAGCTGTTATAATCCTTTCGATCCTCCTGTCAATGTCGATCCTTCGCATTATACTCCTGCCAACTTTAATGCAAAGTGGGGTGATGCTATTCAAGACACAAATTATTTGTCGTGGTGTGTTGGCCCTCGTCGTCTTAGAACTCCGGAAATCCCTTCGTTGTTGCCGGACTGTGATGATGTTAATCATGCCAAGATTCCTGGTACTAAAGATATCTTCCCAATGGAAGAAATAATTCGTCTTGATCATGACCGAAGGTGGATGCGAACTCCTTTAAAAGTTGTTGGCCCTTGGTTTGCTGGTTTAAGATTGATGCTTCGGGGAATAGAGTGCC
>JAJJMA010027128.1:0-10602 GCA_023529015.1 Papaver nudicaule
TGTCACGCCGAGGCAAAAAACGCCAGAAACAAAAAGACCTCACATAGCAGGCACAGAGCTGATGCTCATGTAAATCGTAAGGGCCCTACGAATTGTATGTCACGGTCCTCTACCCACAAGACACCCCGTTAGCGGTGGACACCTTGAATCAAGGCTACATAAGCTGATGATACATTCGTGTCCACTACCAAATGACCACGAGGACTTCACGTTCTCGGGCGTCGAGGGGACGATAAATGGGATTAACATATACCTATAGAGGAAGATGGAACCCCGAGGCAGCTGCTTCGCTCTTGAAACAAGCCGCGAAGTACGCAGCCGAGGGACCCCTCTAAAAAACTAAGCCTCAGGGGGGGGCTGTTAAAGATTTGGATGGGTCGAACTTTAGGCCGCGATAAGAGAAAAGTGCCATGCCTAAGCTCCAGCTTTGACCGGCACTCCACCATCATGTTACTTTATTATTGAGAAACGGGGCATCCATCTTTAAGTTCCTACATTTACTTAGGCCAAAGGTTACCAGGGTGCCACCATGCCCTCCAAGGAAGATAAACAAATATCTTCGGTACCTACCTAAAGTACTAAGGCAAAATGGATACCCGCCCTATCAATAGCCAGTGTTTGCTTGAAACCAGTGCAAGTAACTCAAAGCCTTTGGGAAGGGTGATCCGTACGCCCCCACTAGCTTGGTCACTATCTCCTACATCGAAGTAAGGCCCGAAGTTGCACCTTGAGAAACTATAAGAACCGTTTATAAAACTAGCCTCACAATAAGAGTGAGTAAACAACAAAGCAACAAACCCCAGTAACGAAGAACAGAATAACATCAAAGGTTAAAGAAATACAGCAAATACACAAACATGATATTCAGCGGCAAGAAATCAAAAAGGTGGAAGAGGGAACGTACTCCCTATTTTATATCTCTAAACAATCATTCCACACAGTATCATCAGAATCAAAAAAAAAAAAGAGGTAACCTAGGGATTATTTTGGGTTGGAACCAAAAGCTCGCTGCCATCCTTCATAAACAAAAGCGAAACCTCGGGATCCATATCGGCACCAAACTCATCCACGGGATCTCAAGCCTCGACATCAATCTTAGAGCCGTCATCAGAGGCATCGATGAAACCCGCCTCCCTCGGCTTATCACCAGAAAGCTCGTTATCCATCTCCGGCTCCTCGCCGCCACTTCCATTGCCTTTTTCTGGCTTCTCATTGATGCCTCCATCAGCTGTCTCTACTCCTTGAAAATCAAAAACATTACTTTCCTTTTGCTTTAAATTAATAGATTCATCAGCATCGCTAACCATTTCTTCGAATTCTCCTTAAGACTTTCCGCTCGCAATTCAGCAACTACCAACTTAACATCCTCGGACGAAACAAGATCTTTATCAGACTCTAGTAAAGCATCAGGATCTTCCAAGCCATCATGATAATAAGGTGGTCGCATGCCTAAATTCCTAAACAGATATCGACCATGTCCGCGACTAAACAAAGCAGTACGCTCCGTCTCTCATTGGATATAATTGTTAAGCCGCAAAACCTCATCATCTAAGGCAGAAATCCTGACATCCTTCTCTTCGCACAAACCTTGAGACTGACGCAACTCCACATCAAGCTTCGAAGCTCGTTCTCTCTGAATGACAATATCTCGGGAATACCCATCTCGCTCGGACGTGGCAGTCTCAAGACGTTCATTCAAACCCTTCACATTACTCGTAAGATTACTATTCTCTTGCTGTAATAGCAGCTGGTTGTCCTTGTCAAGACGAGAATTCTTAAGACTTTGGGCACGCAGGAGATCTAACAAGTACTTTCCATGATGTTTTTGCTGAAAAAAGAAACAAATACAAAATCAAAAACAGAATACAAAAAACATGCATAAGGGCAGAGGCAATCAAAAAATAAACTCACAGCTTCAACAAATGACTGATGATAAGTAACTGCCGAAGCAAGAGTACTCCTATCCCAGGAGCCAGAAAAAACTCGGGCAAGAAACTCGGATACAAAAGGATCTAGAGGATGATTTTGAGGATCCCTTGCATGCGCCTTCAAAAGACTATCTAAGTCATCGGTATGTGGACTACGAATAGAGTTGTGCTCTACGAAATTTTGAGCCTCGGGACCTAAGCACGGTCGCTGAACAAAGGCATTAGGAATCGAAGGAGCACTCGCAACAACTGTCGTCGGAAAAGCCAAAGAAGAGCCAATATTGGATCCATATTCATTCAAATCCATCTCTAGTTGGCCAGGGTGGGAGGCGTCACCAACAGAAAAAAGATGAAGAGGAAGGTCCCTGCGAGGGTACCATAACTTGGGAGTTCGGCATCCCAGCTGCTCCATGACTAAGATCCACTCCCCTCCTTAATCTCCTAAAAACTGGAGACCTCTCATCTTCGGTTTCTTCATCATCCACCTCTTATGCAAGCACAATAGACAAATCAGTTAGGCTTCGGATAACAGCTTCGGTAGCAGGGTTACTAGCTTTCACGCTTTTCTTCTTCACAACCACAGTTTTCTCCCTTTTTCGATTTGGGTCACACAGGGTAGACTTCGCAGCGCCATCATCGACAGTCAGCACATCGCCCTGCTGAAAACCAGTTAATTTGTCAGGTTCTAAACAGAGGCATCGCATAGCTGAGGCAGGAAGTGTTTATCACCTGACCAATCCCCTCCTTCCCAGCAGGTGCCGACTTCGAAGATTTTTTTCTCTTCTTCGGATCATCGCTTCGGTCTGAAGCTTTTTGGCTCTTCAACTTCTCTTGCTCTGCTTTCTGAAAAACAAGAGAACATATGGATAAAGATAATCTAAAAGAAAAAATAGTCAAAGAAAATTCGACTGTATCTTACCCTCAGTTTGATCTGAGCAATCTTTTCTTGAGACTTCTCACGCTCCGCCTCGGAGAAGTAAATTCTATAGAAATTAACAACAGGGAATTGTGCCCATCCTCAAACTTCTTACGCTCGACTCTTCCCTCTTTGTCTTCGTAGCCATAAAGGACGGGACCTTCGATGAGCACAGGCTTTGAAAACCACACCTCATCGCTAGAATGACGAAGAAGCGTGTTCGTTTTGGACCCCGAAAGATCTACATCACCGAGGGCATGAGAAGAATCGGCCACTTTACCTAAGTTCACACTCCAAGGAGCCTTTTCTTTAAGCAAAGATTTTTCCACCTTGTAGCACTTGAAGAAATTATCGGCGGTCCAAAAATCGGGAGAGCGTTTAAGTTCCTCGGGAAGTTTCTCATAATAATACGACCTACCCTCCGAACGAGCAACCCATTCGCTGATGACTCGAATAGAGTTTCCGTTCAATTGCATCACTCCACAGGGAGTTTTGGAGTAAATCGCATAGAAAAGAGGATTGGACGGATTATACAAGGAATAGGAAGACTGGCGCCGAGTTGTTCGCTGGAAACGATCAACCTTCTACTACCACACTTATGAGTAGAAAGCAGTTCAGGGGATAGAATCTCCTTACCTAAACTTTGATAAGTAAAAAGAGACTAATCAAACCCATAAATACGTGCCCTATCTTCCCAACCGGTTTTCTGAGGATCCACCATTTTGCGAGGCAACACCTTGACGGGAGAAGCGCTTGCAGAAGCACTTGTAGAAGCCTGAAGCAGAAGGAAAAGTTAAAAAGGAATATCAAATAGACCAAACCAAGCGACGGGGACCCAAACTTCGAAAACTTACCATGATCGAAAAAGGAGTACAGTAGAAAGATATTCAAGCGCCTCGGAAAGCAACCAAGGAAGAAAGAGAAGAAGAGACGGAAGAAGAAAAGACAAAGAAAGCAAATTTAAATAGGAAAAGACGGAACCGATGCAGTAGGTAACCGGTAAAAAAAGGGGGCGAGGGTTTCGAAAAGTACTCAAGATTACGTGTGTCAGTTAGAGAAATAGGAAAGGGGACACGTGTTGAAGAAGACGCAACGCCAAGGATTTTTTTTCTCCAAACATCTTCGATCTTTGGACAAGAAAAGAGGCAAACTGTAGAGGGTAGAACCCCTCGGAACACGTGTCATACATCCGAGAAGCAGAACCACTCTGAGGGAACCAGCAGCGAAGCCTCGGATTAAACTAAAGAGGAACGAAGCCAAGCACGATGAGTGAAGACTCGTAAGAAAGGGATTCAGACGACACCATGAGACCGAAGCCCTAGAACCATCTTCGGAACACCACCGAAGGAACCGCCTTAATCGACAAGGACTGACACCGCCACGATTGAGTCTCTTGTCTTATTAGCTGTAAACCACCCAAGCTCGGCCTATATAAGGCGAGCTTGGAGAACATTGTAGAGGTTGGATTCTTTTGGGTAAAAACCTAAGCGGCAAGAGTTGGATTAGGTCTGTATCTCCTCTGGCTCCTTAGGATTACAATCCATGTAGTAGCAACACTGAAATTAATATACATCTTTATACATTTAATCTTTGATTATCATCTTCTGTGTATCTTCGATATTGTTCTTTTGGTCATCGCACCACTAAATCTTGTTTAAGTAACTGTATGTATGAGTAGATCTGATGGATGTGGTATCTTGTGAACCTATGCAGATTTTCTACTCGTACAAGGATGGTGGTGCTCTTGATGCAACTGCTGGTAGTGTTATTCCAGCAACTATTATGAAGCATGAGTTGCAAGGTGTTGAAGCCGGACTCATTATTGTTGACTTAAAGAGTCATCCTAAAATTTCTCTTAGGACTGATTCCATGACAATCTATTATTATCTCACTAATCCTATGATTATGAATCCTTGGTATTGTCACCATATGGGAGTCGATAAAGCGCCAACACACCGAGTTTCTAGTTTGTATTGCCAATCACACTTACAGAGAAGCTAATAGAGCAATGGATAGGTGTGGATACCCCAAGTCCATTAGGCTTTCCGTAGGCAGCGTCTTTGACACCGATCTGAGATCGTTCAAAAATCCTGCCAAACATAGGCAAGGAAGCAGAATTACGAACCACACTTGCTACGGGAGAACCAGGTGCCGCGGAAACATCAGAACGATGGATAATATTTGCATTCCGTGCGGGTAGAGAATTCCTTAAGCGCTTGTCACTATTCACGCTCTCAACATCTTTGTTCGCGCTTGCCCATACTCGGCCCTTACAAAGGAATTCAGTTAGGCGCGTAAAAAGCAAATGAAAAGAGAAAATAGATCCAAGGAAAACTCATTTGGTTAAAAGATGATGAAAACGCGTCTATCTCTGGATCTGAGCCACCCGATTGATCGTCAGACGAACTACCCCCGAGAGAACCTAACAAACAGAGCAAATTAGAGCTCTCTAGTATTGTACGACTCAACTTGGAAAACTCTCCCAGATTCCTTTTGTGAGAAAATGAAAAGAAGACGGGGTATAAATAATACCTCATGCCTAGAAAAGGACGAAATAAATGCGCACCACGTGTTATAATTTAATACACACCTGGGTCAGAAGGCATTTGAGCAGAAGAGGACGAACCCATGTGACGTACCCTCTCAGACACTGACGAACTGAAAGATTCCAAAATGACAGAAGGTGAGTTCAGAAGATTAGCCCTATCACGCCTAACGGAGCAAACCAAGGGTTGTAAGCGAGACAACCTCATCACGTCAGCAGGCTTGGGACCAACACCCTGGTTTCGGCGCTCAAATTCCTCAACAAAGCCTGGATTACTCGAGAAAGCAGGACGCTGCTTTGGAGGGGGCGTTTCCTCTTGGAAGGGGTCGACTGGAACGTCTGTTTAGTGTAAGACTTGTTAGACGAGGGGGATGTAACACATCGAGGAATGGGGACTATGCCCGCCTCCCAATTCAATTTATCAATCAAAGCCTTCCTACGCCACTCATGTTCGAGCATATTAAGCCACTCCTCCAAAGGCCGCTTACGTGGCCCAGGGTCGTGAGAGTCGTCAGGCTACGCACAAACATAGAACTAAGTAAATACAAAAACCCAAGGAATTAACCAAGTATGACTCAACGCGAATTTTACAACAGTCGCTTACCACGGAACCACTACCTAGCCCCCCTGTACCAAGTGTTGAAGGGGTAGGCCTAGAAACATCAACAGTATGCGATCGCTTACGTCCGCCAACAACCTTTGAGGAGGAGAGGGGGGCCTTCCTCTGAGATTTCCGTCCAGTGCCTGACTAAGGATCAGGAGGAAAAAGACCCCAAGCAGTTTCATTAATATTCCGTGCGCGACCTTTAGTCCAGGAACGAGCCCATACAATCCTCCTATACCCTTATCAAGCACAAAGCGACCACAACGGTGCATATCAGAAAGGTCATGCTCGTCAAGATCGGGGTAGCGCACTAACAGAGTAACCAGGAAATTCATCGCGTGGGTTAAGAACTCGTTCCAGTATTCACGCCAATCGACAGAAACACAGGTGTTGCGATCGGGATCGGGATAACGAATTGTAAAAGGAGTGGCACGACAACAAAGTGCGCCCCCATGGGTATAAACAAACCTACCAAAATGATTCTCAACCATCTCTCCATCCAAACTAGCGGGACGCAATGGGGGCGGATGAACCCCCTGATCAAAACCTGCTTGGCGAACCACGCGATCAAAATTGTACGCTTGAATAGAAAGCACACCGCCATAAAAGCCAGGCAGATAACCAGAAGTCACAGAAAGAACGAAGTCCACCTCGCCAGCTTGAAGAACTCTTCTAGAATCAAGAATTTCCCCCTCCCTCGAGTAAAAGGTGTAAGGATTTGGACCAACGCGACCATCGGTATAAGGAGAAAAACAGAACTTCGATTCGACATCCATGTGCCTGGAAATACTATCAGAGGATTTGGGCGACTTCTTCTTGTACAAATGCGCGCGCGGAAAAGTGTACACCGTAGGCTCCTGCACCACCTCCCCTTCCTTGTTAACTCATTCCTCATGACCATGAATGGTAAGTTGTTGAAGCTCCGGGCTGAAACCTGGGAAGCGCTCCCAAGACCACATTTGAAGAAAACTCACAGGAACAAAAGTTTCAATAGCATGTAAACCGATGGCTCTCTGAATATTGGTGGCGAGGATATCTAGGTCACGATACAGTCCACCCAAAAACATAGGAGCGAAGGGAAATGATATGCCACGCACCATTAAGACAGCCATTGGCATTAGCTCCTCCTTGACAGTATGCCAGGGACCAAACTCAAATACATCATGAATCAACCAGAAGAGGACGAACGCGACTAGTTGCAAAATTTCTGAATCTTTGCCATAGTCTGGGAGCAGCCATTGATCATCCCCCATATTTGGAGCCCAGTGTTTCACGAATAGAGGAAAAGACGCGCGACTTTTCTTTTGTCGGGTAGAAGCTGGAACTTCAGGATCAGCCTCTTCTGCAATAACGAGAGAAACACGCTCGTTAGCCATCGATGAATAACCCTTAAACAACGTTACCGGGGACTAGACAGGGGCCTTACCTTGAGCGACCTCTTGCTCCTTGCCTTTCTCTTGGCCCTCACCAGCCTCTTCCGCTTGAACATTCCTCGAGTGTTCCTTCAATTTCCTCAGCATATTGGCCAAACGCCAGTCTTCTGGGCGCATACACTTTTCAAGAGCAACCTTGTGCGAGAAATGGGAGCCATGGGCAGGCAGCAGGGTGAGCGCGATTACATCTTCCAAGGTGATGGTGACCTCGCCCCAAGCGAAAAAGAAAGTGTGAAACAGAGAAATCCAACGCGTCACCAATTTGTGTAAATCAATGTTGCTACGACTACATGAACGACTATTTGACGCCTTTATGGCACCAAAGATACCAAGCTTCCCGAGGGTCCGCACGTAAGGCTCATGGTTGGTGATGTATTTGACCCATCCAGGCCAACCTTCTGGAGGTTTCACAGTGGACTGATAAACAATATTTGGAAGCTCGTAATCCCGTCGATTGAAGGCTAGGCGAGGGATCTGCTCATAAAGAGGAAACGACCATTCATCGCTTTCTGCGCGAAGTAACCATAGAGGGTCGGCCGGAGCAAAAGGCGACAAACGATTCAGTAGACGCGAATTAAGGAAGTCGTCAGGATATGTGTCATGAGGAAATAGGACGAACGCTCTCTGAAGGGCAATATCCGCATTGAAATGATCATGAGTGTACAAACCATTCGCGTGTAAAGTCAAAGGAAGAACCGCGAATCCTGCATTCTCCGCGCCTCCTTGATTCTCTGCGTTTTCTAAATCAACGTCGTCCTCATGATCAGATGCGTCTTGGTCGTTTATGATCTCGTGATCACTCATGGGCGCGAGAGGAAGAAAGAAAGAAAAGAGAAAGAAAAAGAAGAAGATTGGCTGTGGTAAAACGGCTAAGGCACTATTTATAGGAGAAGGAGGGGAGGTGAAAGAACATAACCGCTCGCTACCTGGGCCACGTAACTACTTAATGGCTAGGACGTGCGCCTCCACGTAAGCCACGATTGAAGAGGATAAGGGGCAGCTGACTAGGTTACTTGGGGACTCGGGTATCCTTGGATGATGGCTGACCCGACATACCTATTTGCCCAAGCCGTTAGGGGACTAATGTGGATACCCCAAGTCTAATGAAAAAGAAGAAGATTGACTGTGGTAAAACGGCTAAGGCACTATTTATAGGAGAAAGAGGGGAGGTGAAAGAACATAACCGCTCGCCACCTAGGCCACGTAACTACTTAATGGCTAGGACGTGCGCCTCCACGTAAACCACGATTGAAGAGGATAAGGGGCAACTAACTAGGTTACTTGGGGACTCGGGTATCCTTGGATGACGGCTGACCCGACATACCTGTTTGCCCAAGCCGTCAGGGGACTAATGTGGATACCCCAAGTCCAATAAAGCCTAATGGGTTTCAGTCATGACTAGTGAAGCCCAATTAGAGAAGGGCTAAGAGGCTTGGGATAGAGAGTTAAAGGGGATTAAGAGATAAGGAATGATAATTATGTAAATAAAGACTAAGAGGACACATGGCAACTAAGGGTCAAAAGGAGACCTCTATAAATAAACCCTTAATGAATACATTTGAGGAGGCTAATTGGAAATTGTGGGATCATTTCTTAGAGAGAGAAAGAAAGAGAGATAGAAAGAGAGAAACACACCCTCTGTGACTCGGATCAGACTCTCATATTACCCTATTCACAATAGGTTGGCTAGCTTGCAACCTAATGGGAAGTTTGTGGTGATTGATCATAGTTCTTTTGATGAAGATCTTAAGAAGATTGTGCATGAAGATGTAAAGGGAAAAATCTACATTAGAAGTTAGGTGTTTGGGCTGGGGTCGTTTGTGGCCTTATTTGCTCTGGTTTTGGCGGATATTGCAAACCACAGGCAAAAACTTAAAGTTGAACAACATAGGGGTAATTGAGGATTTGGTACCACCCGCGTCCAATCCACCAAAATGACGGATTTGAGATTTCCACCCATGTCCAGTCCATCACCTGGCGGATTTGATATCCACGGGGTGAGGAAATGGGCGGATTGGATGCAGATGGATCAACATTTTTGTCTCCCTTTATATTAAAATTCTTAAGAATTGTCATGACATTTTGTAAATCCCTCCCGCTAATCAGTCATGTCTTCCATTCTCATATTTATTCTCATGAACTCAAGCATGTATATAAATCAGTTTAACGAGATTTACACACACAATGAGATTTTTAAAAATACGACTAAGCATCTAAAAGTTTTCCACCGTTGGATCTTTTGGCGGTGAAAGTGTTTGTGGATTTGTTTGTGAACAAATCATTTTGATGATTATTTTCCTTAATGAGCGGATGAGCAGATTCCACACGAAAATGATTTGAAAAATCCACCCTCGCCGAATCCGTTAACAGTCAAATCAGGTCACTCTTTTGGGTGGCAAGGCATATGAAGGCTATGACTTCTACGTCACCTTCCACAATATGCCTACTTTGGACCGCAAATGGCATTGTGATATAAGATGTCCTTTTTGTAACTCATGGAATCCTTATACATGGTTCTATAATCAGGCTTGGAGTCTACTTTGTACTGTGCTTATGATGATTATCAATATATAATGGGCTCTACCTTTCTTTCGCAAGAAAAAAAAGAAAAAAGAAAAAGGTGGATCGGGTGTCCCCACCGGTCAAAATACATATTGGGTCGGATAAATTCCGCGGATATGGACAATTTGCCCGACCGTAGCCACTACTGGGGTCTAGGCAGGATGTAAAACAACCCAAATATAGATCTAGGCCAACACAGCTGCGACAAAGCACAAACGAAGTTCAGTAGTAGTCAGTTCCCTATAACACGGACCTCTTTCCCTGATTTCCTCACCAGCAAATTCTTTTCTCAGTCATGGAAAATTTGATAACAACATACAAAGACGATGAAGATACAGATGATACTTCTAGTAACAACAACAATCATGTTCCAATTGATAATCTCACATCCAACGAAACCCTAATACCCATTTCTGAACCCATGATTATCGAAAACAACGAAATTTCTTCCCCGAAACCAGAAGTTAAAGAAGAAACAGAAATCTCGACAGAAATTAGCGAAGACATTGAATTAACTGAAGACGAAAACCTAGTTCAGAATCAACAACAATTATCATCTGAAAAAGTTACAACTACTCTTTCTTACGATGAAGATGACGACGAAGATGATGATA
>JAJJMA010027161.1:0-10525 GCA_023529015.1 Papaver nudicaule
TCTGAGCATTTCATTTAGTTAGTGATTTCGCTCGATTTTGAGTGATTCAACATTTCTTCAATTTTCTTGTTCCATTTTTCATCAGTAAATTATTTCACATTTTATTGCCTTATTAAAAAGGAGGACAGAAACAAATGGAGGAGGGAGGACCACACCAAACATAGCCCAAGCGTCAAACACACTATATATAATACATACCGTAAAACCGCACTGTTCCAAACCGTTTAGGCCTAAATCGAACTGTAGCATTTATCTAATGGTAAGCATGGTTTTTGTTCTGCAGATGTTATTGTAGTACAGTGGTAAAGTCTTTGGGTGATGACACCAGCGATATGAGTTCAAAACTCGTCTGCATCGGGATGGGGATTTTTTTAATTTTTTTCCCTAGCTACCTAGGCTTGTAGGAAGTGGGCTTCGGTCCAACTTTAATATAACCTTTCAAATTCTAAAAAAGAAAATGTTGATATTGGTATGGTAATGGTGAACTGTACAGCTACATATCAGACCTTCTAAACCTGATTCCATCAGGTGGACCCTAGAGGATAATGGGATTTTTACAACTAGCTCGTTATACTATTCCATTAAGGGGTTTATGCATCAAGATAATTCAATTTGGGATAAGTTATGGAAAATTAAGACTGCCCCTATAGCTAAATTTTTTGCTTACAAATGCATGCATAATATGGTTTCTACTAACCAAGTTTTGTCCAGGTACATTGGCGTCCAAAATATTTGTGCTCTATGCTCCCAGCAGGATGAGAATGTAACTCACATTTTGTTCTCATGTCCTTTTGCTAGAAGTGTTTGGTTTGCCACAAATGCAAACCCATTTCCCCCTCTTCTTCCATTACCATCTTTTCAACAATGGATGACTAACATTCATTCTGCCCCTGTAGGTTGGAATTCTGACCAAGGGGATTGGAATGCCTTTTGTTTATCAGTGATCTGGTACATTTGGAAATCTAGGTGTGACAAAAACTACAAAGACACTACTCAGAATCCTAAAGTAGTAGCTACAAGAGCTATTACGTTTTGGAAAGAGAACCGGAAAGTTCTGAATTCGCCACCTCAACCTAACAATGCTTCTCCTGTCTCAAGGCCTTATGGCATTTGGAAACCCCCAGCTGAAGGGAATGGGAAAATCAACATGGCCTATAACTGGAACAAAACCTCTAAGTTATTTACTGTTAGTCTGGTACTAAGAAATGGTTTGGGTTATTGCAGGTTAGTGAAGGTGATAAAGGCAGCAGCTAGTACACATGATGAGGGTCTAGTTATGGCAGCAAAGGAGGCTTGGACGTGGGGAAGAGCCGAAACTTTCAACAATGTTTGCTTTGAATCAAACTGTCAGAGATTGATAATGATAATGGAGGGTGCTATGGTTAACCTCAACTGGCAAGCTCAATCGCTTTTGGATGATTACAAAGATACTGTCTTAAACAACAACAACGGCAGTATTACTTTCCCAATTTTTAGTTTTAATCATGTTCTAAACTCAGCCAACCAGGCAGATATTGATTTGATGGTTAGTTTCAATACAAAAGCTGCCTGCATCATGGTTGAGTATCCCCCGAGTTACATCTTCAATACTCTTCAGAGGGATTTTTTGTAAGCCATTATAGGCAAAACACAAACCTTGGCCACTCTGGCCGTGTCGTTCTCGTTTAGTTTTCTTAATATTTCGTTTACCTATCAAAAAAAAAATGGTGAACTGTAAATACCAAACCGTAAACCGTTGGAAAAACTGGTTGATAATTGTTGATAGGGTATAGTTAAGGAGATCCAATCCTGACCACAGACTCGGGATCACATCCCAAAAGCCATGTAAAGTTTACTCAAATGGTGAAGAATGAGACCCCATTTTCAAGTACTACTATCCTCACTATATATAGTGGTCTTCTCCATCCCACTCTTCCTTCCTATAAAATGTCTTTCCAGTCCCTAGTAATTGCACAAACCTCCTTTATCTTATCTGAATTCGCATTCCAGTCATATGCCTATCCTCATGGGCTTCCCTTTGTTACTATCTTCTGGGCCTAAGACTTGTATATGGGAGTCAAAGGCTAGTAGAACATGCCCAAGAACAATTGCAATCAAGCAACAACATCTCAGGAGTCGATGTGACCAACAAGCATAGGATGTCTCCTGCGATTGATAGGTGAGAATGGAGGCCTTCTTCCTGTCGCTCCCATGACTGAGTTGCCCTAAGCTGGACCGCTCGATGTACTGACTGTATTTCTCCATTCATAGTCGGCGCCTCCGACACTGACAAATCCCACGCAGTCAGAAACTCGCAAGGTTTCTTCCTCCAAATTCACGAAGGTCGGGAACTGGAAGTTGGTTAGATTGACGCAGTAAGCCACGTTCATTCCTCTGACACAAGTTTCTACCAGTCGCGATTCTTCCACGTTTTCGTGACACTCGAGGGATATAAGTTCCTGAAGAGGGTGATATACTTTATTATATCCTCGTCTATCCGCTGTGAGCACCTTCCTAGGTCGATGATGGTGATGCGTCACTTCGCGGAAAAGAACTTCTTTAGAAATAGGGTCATCATATCAGACCAGGATGTAATACTTCCAGGCTTCAGGTTGTCGTACCAGTGACGAAGGCAGTCTCAGTTAGTCACTTAGGGAACTCTCTCAAGCATAAGCTTTCAACGGTCGAGTAGATATTCATCGAAGACAAGAATCGATTGAGGTGTTCACGCGGTTCCCCTGTCCGTTGTAAGTGTTCAACTTTGGAAAAGTATAGTCCTTCGGAAAATTGTATCGTGCAACTTCGGCTGAGTAGGGTGCATCCTTCGGAATGAGACCCCTTTCCAAATATTAATATCCTCACTATGTATAGTGGTTTTCTCCTTCCAAAATCCTGACAAGTGTCCTTTCATCCCCTCTTATTTACCATACCGCCTTTCCTTCCTTTATAATGTCTTTCCAGACCCTAGTTATTAGAGAAACCTCCTTTATCTTATCTGAATTCGCATTCTAGTCCTCTGCCTATCCTCTTGGCTTCCCTTTGTTACTATCTTCCGGGCCTAAGACTTGTATATGGGCTTATCCAATTTCGAGTATCAACAATAGTAGCCATAAATATAGTTCTTAAGATCAAATATATACCGTCTAATCTAGATTGGAGAAAGCGAAATGGTGCACCTATTGTTCTTATTTTGTGAGAAGAGATGTTTGGTTGTGCACTTTCATAATGTTCGATTGCTTTATCATTTTCATATGGATTTGCCAATAAACTAAAGGAAATGGTAAACTCTCTTTTTGAAGTATGAACGAATCTATCTCTTTTTGAAGTATGAATGAATATATCTCTTTTTGAGGAAATGTTAAATTTGAACTGTCAGTTTTTTTGGACTAACAAAAGTGACGGTTTTGGTAAGCCGTTGTTTTTATACCAAACCGTGACAGTTCCATTGTAATCAGAACCGCTCCCTACGGTATGGAACAAGTTGGAAAATTTAAAAACCGCTCCCTATGGTTCTGGTTCTGGTATAGGCTAAAACCGTTCCAAACTGTACCATGTACAACCCTATGTACAAGAGCACACACAAATCACCAAGAATGAGGCATCCAAACACACTATGCATGTGGAGGGTAAAACCCCTCGGGACACGTGTCAGAGATCCAAGGGGCAACACCACACCAAAGGAACTAGCAGCGAAGCCTCGGGACCAAACCAAGGAAATGAGAGACCGGGGACACCGAACGGAGGATCAAAAGGGGGGGATTCGGGCCTTGTCCCAAAGGACCGAAGCCCCAGAGCCATCTTCGGAGAACCGCCGAAGGAACCGCCTTACTCGACAAGGACTGACACCACCACGATTGGGTTCCTTGTCTTATTAGGTGTAAACCACCCAAACTCGGCATATATAAGGTGAGCTTGGAGAACATTGTAAGGGTTGGAATCTTTTGGGTGTAACCTAAGTGGCGAGAGAGGGATTAGGTATGTATCTCCTGTAGCTCCTTAGGATCATAATCCATGTAGTAGCAACACTGAAATACAATCTTTATACGTTTAGTCCATTGATTAATGTCCTTTTACATATCTTCGGTATTGTTCTTGAGGTCTTCGTACCTTGAATCATGTTTAAAATGTTTAAATAACTGTGTGTGTGAGTAAGATCTGAGGGCTATAGAACATGATGTACCTATGCAGATTTTATACTCATACAGTTTGGCGCTAGAAACAGGGACTGATTAAAACAACTTAGGGTTTGCCTGTGATTTTTCGGGTTTTCAAATTTTTCATAGATTTTCTCATTTTTTCAAAGATCTTCAAAGCTTGTTCTTTAAAAACGCTTCAATACCCTAAGCATCTAAAGATCCTTTAAGGCTTTAGCATGTTCAAGGATTTTATGAGCAAATCATCAGATGGTCAGGTCATCGTCTAAGGGTTTCAAACCTTGACATGACGAAATCCATTTCAAGAATGGTAGTTGATTTTCATCGTATATGCTTTAAAATCAGGATCGGCTATAAGAAAACGATTATAGAAAAAATCTTTTAGACCAATTTTTAGGGTTTTCAAAGTGACTGCTACATTGGAAATAAACTTTTATGCAAGAATCATTGGGAAAGATGGTTTTGGCTAAAAGACAAAAAATATAGTTAGGGATATATCTAACTACAACCTACGCTAAAAACTCGCACGATAAAAACCGTTGCAACGTACAGACCTACATGGCCGACATAGTACACTGCAGTAGCCGCCTTGGACCTCACGGGTTTGTTGTTTTCTGACAGGTCACGACCATAATGGCTTCGAAATCTGACCAGGCTCCGAAGAAGCGAGTAGGATCTTAGAGGCAAGGGACCGGTTCCTCGAGGCAACATTACACCAGATTTTCAATGAGTAAAGGGTTATCACCCGAGGTGGCGGCAAGCACAGTCCAACACAGAGAACAAGTGAACGAAGACGAAGTGCATGTAGAGGACTTAGGCCCAGAGGGATAAGGATTCCGAGAGGCTGACGAAATACCTCGACAGCAAGTACAAGAAGAAAATGGAGAAAACGACGAAGATGAAGACGAAGTGGCCGTCCCTGACAACGACATATGCCTTTACACCAACCAACCGAAGAAAATACGGCGAGAGTTGCACAGTTCAGGAAGTTAATTTTGAAAAACAGAAAGATAAAAAAGCTAAAAAAATAACTAGCCGAAGCAAATAAAAAGGTGGCCGAAAAGTCTGCATCCAACTACAAAGGATGCAACGAAGGACACTCTTGTCCAAACAATGTATCTCAAGCGAAGGAACACTCTGTATCCAAAACATACATCAAAACTAAGGGCGTCAGCAAAGGCCACGGGATCACAGTGTCAAGCAAGAGGACCGGACTAGGAGTATATCTGAAGGAAAGCATACAGATACTCAGCGAAGATAACCAAACGAAGAAGGACACCGAAGCTAGGGCTCTACAACAAGTAATGTTGGACCAGATTAAGATACTCCGAGCAGAACTTTTCGACAACAGGATCCAATCAAGCGACAGGATTAAACTCACGCCAGCCATGAATGATGTCAATCGCTCACCCCTAAGCCCAGAAATCCTCTCAATGGCAATTCCTATAAAATGCACTATGCCCACCTTCACATCAATTTTCGATGGTTCGGGAGACCCGACCATGCATATTAAAATGTATCTCCGAGTCTTTTTGGCTTACGCTAATAGAGATGAAGTGCTCTGTAAATATTTCCCCTCTAGCTTGAAAGGAGATGCCCTTGCTTGGTACGATAACCTCACAGCCAGCTCGATCTCGTCCTTCGAGGAGCTGTCCAAAGTCTTTATACTACACTTCCTATACAACAACTCCTCCAAGCCAGGGGTGGAGAAATTATTCAGCATCCGGGTACGACCAGGAGAGATCACCAAGAGTCTGACAAACAGATGGACTGAACAGTGCGTAGAGGTGGGGAACGGAGCTACAGAAAAGGACAAAGTACGAGCATTCCTCAACGCTCTTGATAAAAACCATCCTCCATATGATAGGCTCTTCTCCAAGAACCTCGAGACGCTACAAGATCTCCGAAAATACCAGAAGGAGCGAATTACCTTGGAAGAGATCAAAGAACAAGCAACCTTGGGGAAGGAAACAATCTTAAAACAGGTCCACTCAATAAACAACTTATCACTCGAAGAACGAGGTCAAACAATGAATACTCAATTCGGGGATCCATCGAAGCGAGGAAGACAAGAGGATAATGGTCGCTATGGAAACGAAGGCAAATTCGGAGATGGCAAGTACCACGACAATAGAAAATACAACGATAACAGAGGAAATAGCTCTCGAGGAGAGTTTGACGGAAGCAGTAGCCAGCAAGGACTAGGAAACAGAAAATTTGGGACAACTAAGCCAGG
Source organism: Papaver nudicaule (assembly GCA_023529015.1). Classification (NCBI taxonomy): domain Eukaryota; kingdom Viridiplantae; phylum Streptophyta; class Magnoliopsida; order Ranunculales; family Papaveraceae; genus Papaver; species Papaver nudicaule. Next base: position 6,370 of record JAJJMA010027161.1, read on the forward strand.
ATTCCCTGCCTTTCACGATAGGAAACTCCCAAAGCTTTGCGTACCCATCGAGGATGCTCTTCGGACTATCGAGCAGTCCGAATTTGCAAGTCAAATAAGATATCCCAGAAGCAGGGGTAATCAGCCAAAGCACACAAAGAATTCAAGAGACTATTGTCAGTTCCATAAATTTTATGGACATACAACATAAGATTGTGTTACGGCACAAGACCAAATTTATTTCTGCATAGCCTGAGAACAATTCAAACACCTTCTGGACCTACCAAAGCCCCCTCCAAACCAGCCACAGCCAAAGGAGGAGCCGAAGCATGAAGCTTATGTGATAACAATCGATAGAGAAATTCCAAGGTTCGGCGCCTATAATTCCATCGTTCACACGAAGGGCCTCGAGGGGATCCAAACAGACCGAATCCATAAGAGGGATTTGGAGGGAAAGGAAATACTTAGCGTAGTCACGAAGAATCATCTAGAAGAATGGCAAAAGCAACCTGTATTCTTTTCTGCAGGAGACATCCCCAACGAGGGAAGATCACACAACGACCCATTGGTCATCACCCTCCAAATGGGAAAAGTAGCGATGCCAAGAATACTGGTGGACCCAGGGAGTTCCGTCGATATACTCTTCGGACAAACATATGATAAGATGAAGGGAAAGAAAGCTGCCTTGGTGCCCTCATCGTACAATATATTCGGATTTAATGGAAAACCATCGACACCTTGGGGGGAGTTAATGCTAACAATTCATGCCGGCAAACAAAAGCAGCCAACATTATTTTGTGTTGTTGACATTGATCCCTATAACGCTATCGTGGGAAGGCCATGGTTGCATGGCATCATGGGAGTAGCCTCAACTTTACATCAAAAGATCAGGTTTCCAACTCCACAGGGAATCGCGGAAATACCAGGCGACCCCTCTGAAGCTCGTGCCTGCAATGAAACAGACACTCAGGCCAAAAAAAGTAGCAAAGAATGCTCGGGGAAATCTAAGCAACCAAGAATCACAGATGAAAGCATAGAGAAATTCATAGCTGAAACAGAAGCAGGAATGACAAGCATTAGGCCAGACAACAGAAAAAGAACCAACGTCTCGACAATAGAGAACAGTTCCTCGTAGCGGCAGGCTGCCTCCAGACTCCGAATGAACAATTGAGCGAGCCTAGCGAGGGCAACAATATTCTTTTTTTTTTTACTAGAAAAGATAATTTAATTGATGTAATATCAGGCTACATTGTCTTCCTCTATTGAGGATTTTAGCCATTGCGGCAGTACATCAAATCTAAAAACTGGGATTGTTTCATTGTAGGCTTCCTTAGCTAGTAGATGAGCCACATTATTAGCCTCTCTTGGTGCATAATTGCAACTCCAAGATTCAAAACGTAAAGTAAATAACGACAATCTAATATAACTGAGTTTGTAGTCCATTGAACAGCCAAGCTTCTTCCATTGATAGCCTCCACAACATTCCTGTTATCTCCCTCCAGTTGCAGCTTCGTGATGCCTTTCTCCTTTGCCCATAATATCCCATGTAACGCCCCAAGTGCTTCAGCTTGTTCTTCATCTGTAGCCTTTAAGGGGATGGATGATGTGCCCTTGCATAAACCTGCATCATCACGACAGATTAGTCCCACTCCACAATTATTACAACCTTTAACAAAACTTGCATCAAAGTTTATTTTTTGTATCAAACTGCCTGGTTTAGCCCATGAGACATTAGTTCCGTCTACACTTGTTCCCAAGTTTCTGCTTTGAGAATTATTTTGACAAACCTTGCTCCAATCAGCTATATATTGTTGTATCTGGCTTGCTATACAGGCAACTGTAACTTTCTTACCTTCATAAACCAGAACACACCTGTATTTCCATATAAACCACATAACCGTACCTGCAACCTGAATTAGTTTTTCTTTTATAGTACTACCACCAGGAATGGGGAACGACACGTATATCTTAATCAACCTCGAAGGCCAGAAGTTAAAGACCCCAGTGGAGGGAAAGCATATGAAACACCTCGTCTAAGAAAGCAAACTTCTTATGTAAGCAGCACTCATAGAAAGATTGAATAAATGAAAATCGCACCCTTTGATGCAACCTCTTCTGAAATCAAACTCCAGATCCTGCCAGGATGGGTAAAAAATCCCACCTGGTTAGGCAAAATTGCAAAGGCTTTCACGCCACGGATAAACTGGCAATGACGCCATCTCCCCTAGTGCCTCGTCTCAAAATAAAAAGGCTTTAACGCCAAGGCTAAAAAACGCCAACAATAAAAAGGCTGTAACGCCAAGGCAAAAAACGCCAAAAAATAAAAAGACCTCGAACAAGCAGGCACAGAGCTGATGACCATATAAATCGTAAGGGCCCTACGAGCTATATGGCACAGTCCTCTACCCACAAGACACCCCGTTAGCGGTGCGCACCTTGAATCAAGGCTACATAAGCTGATGATACATTCGTGCCCACACTACACCATATTTAGCAGAAAGCAACAGCCTGTGGATGTTGCAACTCGGGGTTGAAACTGCAGCTAGCAGTTTCAAAAGGCCATGTTACAGATTTTAGCAACGGCTTATGCCCTGTTGCGGATATAATGACGCAACTGTCCTAGCAACAGGTGTCAGCAGTTGCGAATTAAAAATTTTGAAACACGTAGCAGCAGTTGCGAATATAGAACCATAAATCAGTAGAACGGCTAGACATTATCTGGCCTTGTTTTATAGGTTCCGGTTCTAAAGTTGCAACACATGGTTTCTGTTACTATTTTTTTTGGCACAATAAAAAAAATGTTGCTACGTTATTTGACCTAGGTCAGAATTAGGTCCAATCCAACTGAGGTCAAAATTGGTCAAGCAAAGGTCAAAATTGGTCAAGCAAAGGTGAAACAATGGTCAAACAAACATAACTTCAGTAACTTGCAATAGTTTCAAAAGAACAAAAACTCATTTCCATTGATAACTCATTACCATTCACAAATACATAGCTATGCTAATACACTTGTAAGTCTATTTTCATTCATCAATGTCAGAATGAAATGAAATTGCAAGTCTGAAAGGGAGTTGTATCACTTGCTTCATTATCAACTTCCAGGTCCAAATTGTCATCAGCAGGTAGTTTATTTACCTGAGAATCAAGTATCACCGGCGAAGTTAGATTACAAGATAAACAAACAGATCAGTTTCCAATGTCATCAGCAATAAGATATACAAGTAATTCTTACTTGTAATTCAGCAGTTTCCAAAGGAAACATTAAGCAACTCTTACCACCACCAACAAAACCTGAAATCAAAGAAACATTAATGAGTCAGTGAACCTGGAATCATAAAGAAGCCTGAACCAAGGGAGGCATAACAAAATCATATGAACTCAGAAATACTATTTCCCAAGTGGTATAATAGTAGTACTAGTATGTAACCCGTGCCATCTAGGATGTCGTATCCACTGTCATCGAAGAACTGGCTAGCCTTCATCATTATAACTATATTTCCACTTAACGCAGTACAACTATCGGCTGGTCGTTTACTGATACCTGTTTGAAGAAAGTAGCAACAGTAAATGTTCTAGCAACTGATAAGCAAGGACTATAAAATGCTCTTACAAAGAACGAACATAATATAAATTTAAAGATGACTAAATGTTCTTCAATATAAAAGAGAATAGATTAAATGTGTACATGCAACTGTAGCATACCCATTCCTTCGTATTAAGGCTTGTGTGATACAACTTAGAGGTCGATGGACTTAAGAACACAAAAAGGGTGTATGACTGGTCGATATTTAACCTACAAATGTGTAATTTACTCAAGTCTAACAAAGTATCCAGTGAACCTACATGTCCCCATATTGCTCCAAAAGTATTTCATAGTCCCTTCATATGGATAATAATTGGTATTGTTACTGTCTTTAAAAAGAAATTCAAGCAATCAAACTTGCTTTCTAGAATGTACCACTAACCTGCAAATTCATGAAGCATTACATATCATGACTTTATGATTATTATTAAAAATCTAGAATGAAATCTATTGTTCAATCAACACCTAGTATACCTACCCACCTGAATCCATTTAAAGTTTCAAAGAGAAAGAACAACACCATGAAAAGAATTGAAACTAAAGAAGGTGTACGAGTAGAAAATCTGCATAGGTACTCATGGTACCATATCCATC